>JAFVLL020007065.1:0-38581 GCA_021397915.2 Tor tambroides | reverse complement strand
AGAGTCTTAACTTTGATAAAGAATATCTCTTTGGTTTTGAGACTTTAGTCTTTGCAACTTCAGGGATCTTATCTATGCACAATCAGCTTGTAACAATCCAAAGAGAAAGGAAAACTTGAAATTGCATCATATGACCCCTTTAAGACAAAGCTGCACTGGCAGAGAGCAGAACCCTCTACGTCACCATGTGTCCAGAATAGCTTGTTATCTCTTGTGGAAGGAGAGCACTGATCTCTTCTGCCACCCACTGCTGAACTGACATATTTAATTGTTGTTGTTAATGTTGTTACTTAGTGGAACTCTGACGGCTTTTAAAAATGACGCTTTTCAATGTACAGTCTGTAGTGGAAGCTCCACCTACTGACGTCATACGTTCCCGTGTTCGAGACCAGCAAGGTTTCGGGGCCGGTTCGGAACCAGGATCTGGGCACTGGCACAGGAATTTTTTGAATGGAAACGTGCAGCCCGGTTCTCAGTTGGGCTCTGGCTCCGGCACCAGCTCCAGTGGAAAAGCAGTAATTGACTGGACAAACACAACATGTAACATGTTTACATAAAGGCTCTAGCATTGCACATCCTCATATTATACTGTACAGTGCCAACTTTACTATAAAATTTTCCATAATAGACTTTTTAGATTATAAAGATAAGAAGGAAACCTCTTCTTCACTTCAATTCACGTGGTTTCCATCACCATTTGAAATTTTCCACTCAAATGCTAATATGCCTGTTTATACGCTTTATAAGTGTTTCCATGACTGTCTAAACTACGTGAATGTGAGACATGTGATTGGGCGTTTAGTGCTATTGTTTCACAGTGTACAAGTTTGGCACTGCAATGTAGAGTTAGCACCACAAAACCGCTGCTGACCTTCTCTGGAAAAGGGTTTCTTAACCCTGGGTAAAAAGCGGTGCTAACCCCGCTTGTAAATTTCAAGCGTGAAATGTACCTTTACTCAGAGTTAAAAGTGGAGTTTAGAACAACTATAAGCCAGGGTTAAGCTCAGTGTAAAAAGCCCTTGAAAATGTTATGCATTTTGTGAGTTACATTTTGGTTTTGGAGCAGAAAAGCCTAAAATTCAAGGTCTTCTGTATCTCCTCCCACTCATAAACCAGTCACTGATGGCTCATGACAGTAACACACAGAATCATTTCGTATTTGGCAACGAACAGTCACTCTGGAGAAGACTCCATTAATTATACAGTGAAATCATGTGCTAGTGCTGCTGAGCAGAATAAAACCATCAACCCTTTCAAGGCGCTGGTGAGAGTTTTTGGCTTTTACACATGAGGTTATGTGTTTAGGTCTCGACAGGACAGATCGAGCATCTCTCCTTACCAGCCCAAAGGTATTTCTCATTAATGTATCAGTAGTTCTAGCTCATATGCTGTCCCAGCCATGCAAATCATGAGAGGAGAAAAGGCTCTATTAAATACGCTGTTAAAAAAAGCTCAAGAGCCCAGGAGACAAGATAAGAAGACATTTAGCAGAGGCTTGTATCCAAAGCAACTTACAGGGGCAATCTTCCCTTGAGTAACCTATATCTTGTTATGGTGCAACAGTGTTAGTTCACGGATCAACTCATGCATGAGTTCAACTTGTTGGTTACTGTCCCAGATCTTTAACCACAACACCACTTAAAAATGTAATTGACCAGTTATAAGACAGCAACTTTGTCAATACGTTCAATGGAGAAAGATGCTTTGGTAATACTTTAGATTAGGGAACACATTCACTATTAAGTAAGAATTTTTTCCCTCAATAAACTCGGAATTAGCTGCTTATTGATATTAAGTAAGTTGTTTTAGTAGTGATGTTTAGGTATGGGGTTGGGTTACGGGATCTAGAATATGGTCATGCAGAATAAAGCATCAATATGTACTAATAAACAGCCAATATGCCAGTAATATGCATAATAATTAGCAACTAGTTAATAGTGAATAGTGTTTCCTAATCTAAAGTGTTAGCAGGGCTTGCTAAATTCACTAGCCAGACATCCCGGGGCTACTCTATCTTCCAGTCGGGCTACCAAAATGTATCATCGCCCTTTAATACAGGGTTCCAGTGGGTCCTTAAAAAGTAATCAATTTAGTTGTATCAAACTTAAGGCCATAAAAAGTCTTAAATATGTTAAATGGTATAAAAAAATCTTAATTATAATCTTAATTATAATTTCAAGAGGACAGAAAGACTAGAATCGAGATATGGATTAATGTGACAATTAAGGCTATGATTTCATTGTATAAATGCAGGCGTTTATATCAATCAATGTTTTTATATCCAGAAATGTTTCGATGGTATTTTCTTTTCATCTTGCCTATAATGACTGATAAAGTAGCATCTATGATCGCAGCACTGCTATATTTCTATATTTCTATTTCAAAAGCCCCACCTAATGGCAGAATTAATTTGCATTTTCAATAAGCCAGTGTGACTTCTAAAAATCTAAACAATTAGTCAGTAATATTTATTTGTTTTAAGTTAATATAATAATTTATACGTTTGACTCATCCCTTTGCTTAAAAATGGTTTAAAGGCTAAAATGTGATGTTTATCATTTTATAATACATTGTTTTTGTGAAAACCTGTATCTGAACTCACCCAAAGCACTGTGTCGGAGTGCCATTCACAAGGCTATGGATCTGACATTATGGTGTAGTTACAGCATCTGCCAGCAGGTGCTAACCAGGGGTGTGTTTCCCAAAAGCGTCGTTAGCTAACTATGGTGGTAAGTTCCATTGAACTCTATTGTAACGACGGAACTTGAGACCATAGTTTCTTTTGGGAAACGCACCCCAGTTAAATCCTAATCCCTAGTTATTACACATCTCTGTGGAATACTCGATTCTGATTGATCAGTCACCACATTCCAAGGTATGTTATTCCCCGATAACAACCGTTTTTTTCTTCATGGAAGCTGTGTTTGGTTGGCTAATAACATTAAAACTCAAATCAATATTCTTTGTACAAATATTAATTAATTATGTCATCCTGGTATCGTGAACTCACTCTCTCGTTTCATACAAACGCAGCAGCTGCCATTTTGCAACGATTGTTTTGTACACTGTAATGGATAGTAAGATAACAAACTGGCAAGATTTTAAAACTGTTTCATCTTAAATCAATATCTTTTATTGCTATAATTATTCATGTGGTGAAATACCGTTTAATAAGTAGTATGACTGTACCATATCTCTTAATGTCCGTCTAGATTGAACTTGCCACTTACTAGCAACTGCTTTCAGATATTTCAACTCAGATCAATATTTGGTGTCTAATTATTTAGTTTTGTGGCAAGTAGCCATGTAATAAGCGGGATAATGTATATCCAGCCAGTTGTTATTGCAAAATAAAGCCCTTCGGTCTTATACAATACTTATAATGATAAGCCTGTCAGGCTTTATTCTGTGATAACAACCAGATGGATATACATGATCCCTTACTTAACACCACCCCATTGATCATTTATGATTCAACAGTACTCTATTTTGCACATGAAAATCCTGCATATGTTTTGTTTACATGGCAGCACAGCACCGAAAAACTTCTGGGCTTGAACCACCAACCAACCTTTCTGTTTTGTCTGAACACACTAACCAGTTGCACCATGGAGACAGACAGGAAGCTAGCCCTTGATTACAGCAGTAAAAGCAACACCATTCATTTCATGCATATTAAAGCAGATTGGATACAGGATATTTCCGGCATTCGCAAACTCTGTTGCACTCACTTTACACTAGTATGCCAGTTTGACAATACGCTAGTTTTCCAGGGCAAAGCTGTTTAGATGGTACCCATTCTGAATTTTTAAAGCAAACTTCATATTGGGATATTTTACCCATGCACGCTCTTGTAATTTGCCAGTGGCTGCAAAATTCAATATTTTGATACCAGAAATCCTCAATAAGATGGTTACATGATCAGGGCTGGGGAGTAACGATATACATGTAACGTCGTTATGTATTTAAAATACAAAATATGAGTAACTGTATTTCGTTATAGCTACATTTTAAATGGGTGGAAATTAAATTACAGTTACATCTGAAAAGTATTTTAGATTACCAAAGTGATTACTTTGATTTTTAATGTCATTTATTTATTTTAATATTAATGTAAAATGATTGGAAATTTAAACCATGAGGCAACTGGAGATGCTCTGACTCACGCGCAGCCTGTTCAAACAGCAGACTATAGTGATGACTCACTAAAATGCAAGAGAAAATCAGAAAGCCAAGCTCGTAATTGTCATGGAAATAAAAGGATGATTTTACTTATAAATGAGAAAAAGGACGGAACATCACAGTAGGCTATGCATTTTTTGTTTACCTGCAACAAAACGTCTCTCGGCTTCAAAGGAACATCTAACCCTGAAAAAGCATCTTAAAGTAAGTTGTTCACAGTCTCAGGTTTGTATGAGTTCTTGTTTTCTATATTTATGTAGCCTATATTTCAACAATCTATCAGTCGAGGAAGAAGAGTGTTGTTTAGTCGAATAGTAGCGCGATTGCAAATGTGATGCTGATTTTATGCAATTCATAACAAAAAGTTAATATTTAGTGACTTATTAAAAGAACAGTCTGATTTGCTCTATAGCGCAAACAAAAATGGTTCCATACAACCAATGGTCTATTTACACTAAGCACAAAAATTGTTTGGGATTGACATCATTAGAAAATACACCTATGTGAGACACGTGGTGATAAGATTTGAGTTTGAATCCGCCTTAAGCTGCGTTCACACTAGCAGCGACTTTGTCGCTGCATGTCGCCAGGGGCTGGTGATGAGGTTGCTAATGGGCGTTCTCACTACTGGTTGCCTTGACAGCAAATTAGGTTTCTTGCCCCTAAACACAAACATTTTGGAGGCAAAATACTAAATATAATATAAGAAGCAGATTAAGTCACGTGCAACCTAAACAAAAATGAATGAGAAACAGAGCCTACTTTTTTCCATTGAGTATGTTTATCTACGGCTGAGAGGAGAACGATCACGTGAGCTCAACCGTCTTCTTTCCTATTGGCTGTCGCTCCCGAAAGTCGCTCTTCATTTGCATAAAGTTGACGGATTCTGAACGTTGTCGCGTCGCTGGACACGCCCCATCCGGTCGCCAACAGTCTCTATCGCTTGCTGTCTCGTGTCGCCGGAAATCGCCAGCTCTCCATTGAAATGAATGGGATCGTGTCGCTTTGTCGCTGAGTGTCGCTTGTAGTGTGAACGGGGCTTTATGCCAACCTCATTCAACTCCCGTTGGTCTCCCTTTTCCCATCACATATCTGGCGCTGTTTGCAATAAGTATTAATAGCATCTAATTACTATCATTTGTTGCAAAGAAAATGCTACTTTTTTCCCTACATGGTGTAAATAGAATTTATGGCTATTTATTTGCACTTAATGCAAATAACCACTGCCTTCCAAATAAATCCACATCAGAATAGTTGCCATGCCATCTGAGAGCAACATTTGGTTCCTGGCTTGCGTATTGAACGAATCAGCTGAGAATGATTCAGTTACATTCATAAAATTGCTTGCTTGATTCCTGAATGAATCAGTTCTTTTGAACGAATCGAATGATTCCATGACTCTTTCATTAAGACAGTGATTTGCCACCACCAACTGGTGGTTTTAGTTTCATATTTAAAAACATAATTTCCTCCCATATCCCATTTTTTTTATTTCTATCTTTTATTTTTATTTCTATGTTCAAAATGTTGTATTGAAAATAATAATCTTATAGCATTATTTATCCATTTATAATTGTTATGAAAGTATTCACGCCACCCATTTTTATTTAGAGGTGGTTAACATAAAAACAAGAAATCAAAGTTAATATGCCCATTACCCAAAGTATTCCAAAGTATTTAGATTAAGTTACTAAAATTAAGTAATCTAACGAAATACTTTACAAAATACTTTTTTTAAAACATGTATTTTGTAATCTGTAATGAAATACATTTTAAAAGTAACCTTCCCAGCCCTGTTCACATGCTACTTGACAAGCCCAATGGTCCCAGTGGACAAACTAATGGATTCTCTTGAAATGATTTCCTGCCCAGATGTGATTGCGGTTCTGCCTGATAGACTGAAATACTAATGAGTGTGTCTTGAAAGGATTATCATCATATTTTGGCTGCATCATCCCCATCAGTTCTACCGACTGGTCGATGCACTTTATGGAATTCTCATTCTGTATAAAATTCCTAATGAATTCACACCATAAACTCAATGATGAACACATCATATACTCAATGTGATGACTTGTTAGTACATCAAAACACATTAGTGATATGCAATTTAACCCACAGCCAGGTCATGACTTTCACGCAATGTCATCACTGAACATCATCATGACCTGTTTACAGAGACAATCCATCTGGATTGACCTGAAATGAAATGCCTTGCTCAAGGCCAAAATGGAAATGGTTTATGGATTCCTGCAGAGATCGAACCCACCTTCCTTCCAGTTTCCAGACCTTAGCTTTGACCACTACACCTCACCACCTCCTATTTCACAGCACCATCACTCTTTTACATTCATACAGCTCTCTTTTTTTAGGAGAGCACCTCAATGTGTCTAAAGCATGTGCATCAGACCATTTTAATATAGTTTGAAGACTCTTTGAAGGCCTTTAAGCTGTATGACAAATTGAGCAGCAAGAGAAAAGCTAAATCTGCTATCTGGTTAAGTCTCAGTTGGCTCTGCTTAACCTGCAGCTACCGCTAATGAAAGGAATGTGGTACGCTGTAATTTTCAGCCCACTGGAGATTTCCTGTGAGTCAGGAAATGGCAGAGCGCTGACGGCTGGTGAACATACTGCTGATTCAGAACACAAATCAGATTTCTATGGATTGCAAGTGTGAACGCCTGCATAATGGAACAACAGCTGTTAAATGATGGACTCCTTGGTGAATAAACCAGTGTTTAACTCGTTTAGGTTAATGAACATCGTATGTTATTCAAAAACCATATGTTTCAGTTCAGGTGATATTAAGCAAGCTTGCAGTCATGTACAAATTTATGAGTCACTTTGCAAATCCGCATTAGCTTCAGTTTAAATCTCAGAGGAGCTGATAGATGATTTCTTTGCCAAAAATATGAGCTATACTGAGCAAAGGTTTTAGAGAGAAAAAGAGTTGGAATGGACCTTTGAGTGTCAAAAAATAAAAATAAAAATTGTTTTATCTGCATAATCACAATTGGGTGATACTCATCACTGGATTTGGTATTGTGTGAAATTCATGCTGTACTGTAGCAGCAGACTACCTATACTTACCAGTCAGATCTCACAAGAATTTGTTGATTTTCACATGCAACATTAAAGTGCCCCTATTATGGGTTATGAAAGGTTCATATTTTGGTTTTGGGAGTCCCCAACAACAGGCTGACATGCATACAAGGTCAAAAACACTTTCATTGTCGTATAATATCCATTTATTTTTTACCTTACTTGCTCAACAACTCCCAAACAATTAGCTCAACGATTCATTTTTCCAAACCCCTCCTTTGAGTGATGCCAATCTGCAGTGATTGTTCCGATTGGTCGATTTCATTTCCATTTCATCCTGCCTGTAATGCCTGATAAAGCAGTTTGCGTTTGTGAGCGCAGTGCTGCTTTGTGTACAGCCGTTACCGAGGAAAAGGTGTACTTTCAGATTTAAAACTTTCATTCACTTAGAGCTGTTACACACTGCATGAAAGGTAATTTTCAAATAATGGGGCACTTTAAACATACATTTTTTTCTGTCAGCCGATGGTCCAAGTTCATGGTAATCCCGCTAGTCCCGGCCTGTTCTGATCTCACCCCCCTCTCTCTTCCATATTGCTTCCTGTCCTGTTCGGTCCTGTCTCCCACATTGCTTTCCCATGTACTGTGTGCTGAAACATACAACAAGCACATTTGGGCAGCATCTAAAATGTATTTACAAATGGCCGTCTACAGAACAACCATTAACATTTTAAATGTTACGCTTAAGTACAATGATTGAATCAATAAGCTAAGACGTTAAGGACCAATTCTCACTATTAACTAGCATGTATATTACTAGCATATTTCATAATACTAGTTTAAAGGGCCCCATGCCAGGCCTTTTCTATTGTTGCACTCTCTACCTTTGGAATAACCTGCCTTTCAATATTAGATATTGTGCTGCATTGGGTAATTTTGTCTTGCCCAGGCATAATGTTGAGCTAGTAGTTGACTGTAGCTTGTTTTACTGTTGTTTTGTGTTTTAAATTGTTTTATTGTTGTTGTTGGGTGTTTTATAATATTTGGAATTTTGATATTTAAGCTGTTGGAATGTTGTTTAAATGGAAAGCACTTTGGCCAGCTCTCCCACTGTTTTTAAATGTGCTGTACAAAGAAACTAAACTAGCATATTGACTGTTTATTAGTACTTATAAATTAATGTCTTATTCTGCATCACCATATTTTAGGTTCCTTAATCCCACCCAATACCTAAACATAACAGCTACCTTACTAACTATTAATAAGCAGTAATTGGGAGTTTATTGAGGCAAAAGTTGTAGTTAATATTTTGTTAACACTGAGAATTGGACCTTAAAATAAAGTGTGTCCAAATAAGAAAATGGCACCAAAAATCACAGAACAGAATGAAACTGTAAAGTAAAATTATGTAAATGTGATGGCATTTAATTGAACTAATTTCACTGATTAAATGCAAAATAATCAACATACCATTTCCTTGAATTTAATACTCTATTAATTCATAAACATTTGTAAATCTCTAAAGTTGTTCGTACTCTATGTAAAATGTTTGCTGTCAATATGTGAATAATGTATGTTTCAGTGTCTATGCATGTGTATACAAAATGTACTAGAACCACAATTCATGTATTAATGACTACGATCATGTTGGGCATACTTAACTGAGAACATTTGTTACACTGCTGCAATCTAGACACCCTAATTGACTTATTAAAATTTGAAAGTGCACATGACTGCAGAGCGCATCTGGATATATGCCTGATTGCAATGCTTTTCCCAGCTGATTATCTTTTGATGAATTACTGATGCCAAAATTGACAGAAACATTTAAAATAATAAAATATTCCTTTGTTTATAACACCTATTTTACATAGAAATTAGCAGTGTTTGTTCTGAAAAAAATGACTGATGTTATTTCAGGACTCATGGCTCAAACCTACTCCACCATTAAATTGTTGCCGGTTAGTGAATGAGATGCCAGTCTTTGCACTGAAAACCATGCAGAAAATTGGCGCAACTGTTCAGCAAATTCACCCCCTGCTCTGTAAGTTGTAGCCGCATGATGCAATCAGTAAGAAACGGAATAGCATACAAAGCAGGAAAAAAAGCACTGGAATGAGAAGAAGGAGAGAGAGCTGAGATAAAAATAAATGGCACAACTGTTGGCGAAGGTCTGCATGGACGATAATACTAACAATCTGCTGCAGAACACTGCCAATATGTACAGGAAACACAGCGGAACTGCACCAGGAGGGGGTGAGATGCATACGCACATACACACATATACGCATATGACTGCTCCAACATCCAGAGAAAGACCAAAGAAAAATCAGACAGAACCCAAACAAATATTCATAAATAAAACTCAACATGCAGTCCTAATTCCAAAAGCACACTCCGAAAATAGACTTTTGAGCACGAGGCCTCACAGACTTTCTGGGCTTGGCTGCTTTTCCTGCACAGCTTTCTGGGTATTCAGCATGGTGGGAGCACATATCTGGATGTCTTTAGCAACAGATGCGACAGGACGGTTTAGGGATCGTCTGGGTCACAGACGTCACACAAACACACCCACATGTACACACAGGACTGTGTGTGACTGGCAGGCAACTTGTGTTGCTGTGAATGCAAACTAGCAGAGTGGTGCTTCATGGGAACCGTCACCAAGAGGAATCTTTTAAATCTTTCAGCGTATGTTTGTGAACATATGGATGCCAAGATCAGAAGCATTTGGGGTCTTGACAAGCACCAAAAACATATATCAAAAAAGAGAGCAGTTCTTACATTTTGTATTTAAATTTTCATGACAACTACATTTACATTTAGTTATTTTGCAGATGCTTTTATCCAAAGTGACTTACAACTGGGGAACACATAAAGCGATTCTTCTTAAAGAGGCAAACAGACACAGGAAGTGCTCGTAATACCAAGTTTCTGGCATTGTTCAAATAAGTACAAGCTAGAAAGGGAAGGAATAAATAAACAGAAAGACAAAGAATTTTTTATTATTTTTTTTTTTTTTATTTAGGATGAGGCCGAGTAGCGTTGAAAGAAATGAGTTTTCAGGTGTCGCTTGAAAATTGTCAGGGATTCAGCATTCCGGATGGGGGTGGGAAGATCCCACCAGCCAGGAACAGTGAACAAGAATGTTCTGGAAAGTGATTTTGAGACTCTCCGTGATGGTACCACGAGGCGTCGCTCACTAGCGGATCTCAGATTTCTGAAGGGGATGTAGATTCGTAATAGGAGGGTACTAAGCCTGTGGCTGTTCTATATGCAAGCATCAATGTCTTGAACTTGATGCGAGCTGCAACCAGTAGCCAGTGCAAGGAGATAAAGATAAGTGTAACATGGGCTCTTTTGGGCTCGTTGAAGACCAGTCGTGCCGCTGCATTCTGAATCATTTGTAGAGGTTTGATTGTGCATGATGGAAGTCCAGCCAGAAGAGCATTGCAGTAGTCCAGCCTAGAAATGACAAGGGCCTAGACAAGAAGTTGTGCAGCATACTCCGTTAGAAAGGGCCTGATCTTTCTGACGTTGTGCAATGCAAACCTGGAAGATTGAGCAGTCTATGCAATGTGGTCTTTGAAGGTCAGCTGGTCATCAAAGATTACCCCAAGATTTCTGACCGAAGTTGATGGGGTATTGTAGAAGAACATAACTGGATGGTGAAATCATGCTGTAGAGTTGGAGTGGCAGGGAAGACAAGCAGCTCAGTCTTTGCCAGGTTGAGCTAGAGGTGATGTTCTTTCAACCATGCCGAGATGTTCTCCAGGCAGCCTGAGATCCGTGCAGCTACTGTTGGATCATCTGGTTGAATTGAGAGGTAGAGCTGTGTGTCATCAGCATAGCAATGGTAGGAGAAGCCATGTGCCTGTATGATGGAACCCAGTGATGTAGTATAAATGGAGAAGAGGAGGGGGTCCAAAAACTGATCCTTGAGGAACCCCAGTGACTAGTTGATGTGCTTTGGATACCTCCCCTCCCCAGGCCACCCTGAACGACCTACCAGTGAGATAGGATTCAAACCAGCGAAGTGGAATCCCTGTGATGCCCAGTGATAAGAGGGCGGACAGGAGGATCTGATGATTGACAGTGTCAAAAGCAGCAGATAGATCCAGCAGAATAAGAACTGATGATTTGGAATCAGCTTTTGCAATCTGCAAGGCTTCAGTGACTGACAGTAGCGCAGTCTCAGTTGAATGGCCACTCCTGAAACCTGACTGGTTAGCGTCCAGTCAGGTGTTGTTCTGTGAAAAAAACAATGATACCTGGTTGAAGACAACTCGTTTGAGGGTTTTCGCTATGAATGGAGAGAGAGAGACAGGTCTGTAGCTATCTGTAAGTGAAGTGTTTAATGTAGGTTTTTTGAACAGTGGGGTTACCCGAGCCTGCTTGAATGCAGTGGGGAAGGTACCTGTGAGGAGAGATGTATTGATGATATGTGTGAGTGCTGGTAAGAGTGTAGGAGAGATTGCTTGGAGAAGTTGTGAGGGAACTGGGTCTAGAGGGCAGGTTGTAGGATGGCTGGAGAGGAGAAGTTTCGATACTTCTGCCTCAGTAAGGGGACAGAAGGAGAACATGGGAGTTTTAGCAGTGGATGTGGCTGGTTTGAGTTCCTGTGTGTGTGGGGCTGAGAACTGACTACTGATTGTTCTGGTTTTGTCTGTGAAGAATGTGGCGAAATCATCAGCTGTTATAGAAGTGGAGGGAGGTGGTGGAGGGGGACAGAGGAGAAAATTGAATGTTTTGAAGAGATTACGTGTGTCAGGAACAACTACACTCCTAGATTAATAATTGCTGGAAAAAAAGTTGTTCATTATTAATATATGATCCCTCATGTTAACAAATTGAACAGTGCTACAAATTAATTTAATACCATAATGATTTTATTTTATTTTTTTTAAATTTTTTTACCAGCCATCTCCAAAACTTTCATGGCCTCCAGAATATTTTGTTGTATGAATATCTGAACATGCAATATGTCAAAATAAAGAACAGAGCCTTTGCTTAAAAAAAAAAATCTAGGTTCATGCATTATTTTTTTAATTAACATTTGAATGTAAGTTTCACGAAAAAACAACAACATTTTGAACAAAAAGCTACTATGTCCGGATCGGATTCATATTCATGATCAAAACGTAGATGGAGTAGATCACTTCCATCAACACATCCAAACCTTCACAGTCCTAACCACTTCCTGGGTCGAGATTTCATTCGGTAATGTTAGGCAGTTTTGATTTCTATGCTGTTTAATGCTTGACGATCGTGTTATTTTACATATACATCTGTTTACATACGTGATCACTTGTTTCTGTTTCTTCTTCACTGTGTTTTGATCTGGAGATTCTGTATTCGTTCAGAAGATGTGTAATAGTGCCCTCTACCGTATAACAGTAAAATGGAAAAGCTGGAAAATTTAAATCAAAAATTAAATCAATGGCAGGGAAAGAGTTAATGCCGGTGCAACAAATTACAGGCTCCAATAGTTCTAGGAACACAGGATGGTCGTTCCTATAGAACCATTTTCTCCCTCGGGCCGTTTTCCTGGTTGCATTCGCACTCACAGTAACTTTTTTTTTTTTGCGGCATTTACAAATGTCAACAACCGGTGAATGGAGGATGCCATGATCGAAGCTGTTTTTGTTGTGTGTCATGGGTTTCGTGATAATGGAGATGGAATGTAAACTCACAATTTACACGATTGAAAGAGCATGAAAATCTGACTAAATCTCCTATGACAAATTGCAGTGTTACATCAAGGCTGAGAAAAAACACAACGTTGCAGACAACAGCTAGTTAAATGCTGTTATTGCTGTTTTCCATGTTTGTGAAGTAAACATTTTTACTCTACTTTTTAAAAATGCCGGGTAGTCAGTATTTTGTGTGCGTTTGGCCAATCAGTGTACACTTACGTCACTGGTAGTTCCTATAGAACTGTTTTAGACTCTACTCTGAAGTAGGAGCTAAATTAGTTTCCCCAAACAGAGTTTCTACAACTAAATACATTCCTAGTTCCTGCGGTGCAAACACGCCAAAAAGCGGGAACTTCCGCCAATAGTCTTCATGGAATCTTCATGGAACCATCAATGCCAATAAAGAACTTATATTTTTAAGAGTGTACATGTGCAGCTGAATCCAGTATATGACTACGCTCAACTGTAATCATGACTTTGCAATGTCACAGTTCACAGTTGCATCAGTGTTAATGATGGTGATCTATCAAACCTGGAAACAATGCTGGCAGCCTCAGCGCACTTCTGCCCACAGGCCGCAGTTGCACCTCAATGTTATTCTGCTGTTGTAATAACATTAGTGTCTCTAGAAAACTACAGTGTATTACAAGTTGCATGTCTGGAGAGAGGTTAATGACACACATGGGACTGCAGCGATGGGGTCTATGATGTCATCTTTATGTGCCAGGAGTCAGGGTTGCTTTAGGAGAGGTCACCTTAAAGGCAGAGAAGCACTGAAGCAGATCGAGACCCAATGAGTCTACTGAGCAATGACGCTCACTACTGTATAACCTTAACCAGACCACAAGCACAAACAGCATCATATGAATGACTCCTGAATGCCTGTGTGTCCTTCAGCACTGCTGGATGTCCATTATGGCTTTATTACATTGTTATAAAAAGGTTATAGCACAGGAATAAGCTACTTAGGACCTATTTAACAGTTACTGGCTGTTGTTTGAGGATGATGGGGAAAAAAAGAATCTAAAAAAACCTTCAACATGACAAAATCACTGTAACTCCATATCCTAATCAGATGCAATGTGAGGCTGTTGCATGCAATAAACGTTATCTTTTGCATGCAAATCAGAGTTTTTGGCCTAATCGGCTGTGACAGCGATATGCGGCAGTGAATTCTATTTTTGGGATCATTTCTATTTCTGGAAACAACAACATACAATCTGTGTCCAATGGCGGTGAAAATCTTAGGTACTGATTATATGCGTTGTATTAGTCTTAAAAATGTTTAATTTGGTCACACTTTAGTTTGAGGACCAATTCTCACTATTAACTACAACTTTTGCCTCAATAAACTCCTAAGCTGCTGCTTATTAATAGTTAGTAAGGTACTTGTTAAGTTTAGTTATGTTGTTAAGATCTAAAATATGGTCATACAGAATAAGGCATTAATATGTGTTTTATAAGTACTAATAAACAGCCAATATGCTAGTTATTAGTTCAAAAATGACTGTGCGTGATTTTAACAGCCATAAGGAAAGTGACAATGGATAACCTCAGATCTTGAAAATAAATTAAAGCCTACAAGAACATTTAAATTGTGAATACTGAGTACAAGATTGTATTGGTCCCTG
This sequence comes from Tor tambroides, assembly GCA_021397915.2. Lineage (NCBI taxonomy): Eukaryota > Metazoa > Chordata > Actinopteri > Cypriniformes > Cyprinidae > Tor > Tor tambroides. Next base: position 24,030 of record JAFVLL020007065.1, on the reverse strand, counting down.
AGTATGTATTTTTAATAGTTTTAATAGTTTGTTGATTTAACTCATTAATTTAATTAGTTGGTTATGAAATATGTTCTGAAAAAATAACATGTTAAATGTCCCAGTCCCAGACTTACATAAGTTGTCTAATATTGATCCGTGACACAATATTGACTGTTTCTGAATGAATCTGCATTTTGGGTGAACCAATGATTCAATGGCCCATTCATAAAGAGAGCCATTTACTTTATTCCTGAATGAATCAGCCATTTGAACAAATCAAATGAATGAATGATCCAATGACTTACTCTTTAAGGCATTTACCACCACCTACTGGTAGTTTTTGTTTCTTATTTAGAGTATCATTTCATTTTATTGCATATTTCCATGTCAATAATAATAATAATAATAATAATAAAACAATTAAAATAGTTCACCCCAAAATTTAAATTCAGTCATCATTTACTAACCAGCATGTTTTTTTTTTTTCCCAGGACATAAAAGTTGGTATGATTGATGATAAGAATGTTGGTAACAAAATGTTTCCACTGTATGAACATACGCAAAAAAAAAAAAAAAAAAAAAATCAAATTATTTTCTTTTATGTTCCACGGTTTATGTTAGACTGCTGTAGCCTAAAAATTTGTGTAATACATTCTAAGTTGAATCAAATACCTTTTTGTAATGTCTATTTGAAGTTTTTCTTATTTAACAGAATAATGACTTTATCATTTAGCAAAACTGGAGAGCTTGTTGATCTGAATGTGAGAACTTGTCATATTAACATTTGTATTTGTAAGTTGAAATTTACACTCACAGCTCCGATGTGAAAAGCTGAATCTTTTGATTTGCACACATGGACAAACACCCATGTTTTGAAGTTGAAGTTGCAGATTAATAGTTACAAATATGTAGAACGACATTCACATAAAGATAATGACATACACAGATGTGTACGACATATTTACTTTTGCACTTTACTTCAGTTTCACTGTACAACCTCAAGTCGGCACTTACAACCTCTCAGATCTGGCAGCACAACTTCAAATCCTAGCACTTTGACTTTTGCTACTCTTTTTGCGGTATTCCTGTTGCAAAACTCACTTGTGCAGACAAGAGAGAGCAGAGCCAGGGGCGGGGCTGGGGTGCAAATGAAGACATTTTATTGGTCGATGTCTAACCAATGAACAACGCCAGCCAGACATATTTTTATGCATATGTATCAGTTATTTGTAAAACGCTGGAAACTATTTTCATTGAATATCCTTAGCTTTTACAGGATTTTAAGACACTGCATTCATCTTGTCATTCAGGTATTATCTGGTAGACAAATAGTGCAACATCTTTCATATGTATATCCTACTGCATATTGCAGAGTAATATCGCTTTACCAGAGCCGCTGGGAAACAGAGTTGTGACATGTTTTGATCTCGCCGCCACGCCATCACATGGTTCATGGAGCTCTCAATAGTTCCAAACAACTCCACGTTATCAATAATGGGATTTGAATGGGATTTATTGAGACAGACAGAGGTTTCACTATATTTGCAGCGATTTCTAGTAATTATTAACACATAATGTGCATTGATTGTGCACTGATAACTATGCAGACTACGCTTTACAATAGCATTTTATTCTGGGGACTGAGACAGCATTAATATGTTCTCATACTCCTTGGCAGTCAAATGTGACCAAACACCTTAAGTGTAACTTTTAACCAATAAAATAACTACTACATTTTAGCTCAGTTCTGTTTAGTTAACTTGAAGAGATTTTGGTACTAAATAATATGTGCAGTAATTATGATCCATGAATGACCATTTAAAATATAACATTTTCTAATATGCTTATTATTTATATTACAATTAGTGTAGTATTTAGGGTTGAAATAGAGAAAATGGTTTTAAATTCCAGTGCAAAGTGGCCAATTAGAGGATTTGGTGGCCAGAAAGATAATATTCATATGTAATGCCATGGTTTAACCACTAGATGCCCTTATGGCTGTTTAATAAATACATGTATTTAGCTCTACTGTAGTTGCTCAAAACAGTATTGCCGTTCATAATTGTCACAAATCCTGGCCATGCACTTCCGTTAACTCACCACCAGAGGTCACTCGTTCACCACATGGACTCTTGCACCACACTAACTGTTGCTTGTCACCCACGGACTACAGTTCCCATAATCCATTGCACTGACAACACACAGCTGAGTACACTGATCACACAGCTGATTTCACTGATCACTCAATCACACACGCTTTATAAGCTTTGAACCTGCTCTCTGTGACGTCCGAGTATTGTATAGTGTATATCACTCTCCAAGCGATAGCTACATTACGGAGCCCTCTCAGTTATTATAGTCTTGCCTTGCCTTGCCTTGCCTTGCCTTGTGTGTTTCCTACTGTTTTGATTCTTGCCCGTTTTTCCTGGATTTACCCTTTGCCTTGCCATTCGGACTCTGTTTGCACCTCTATTGGATTATTGCTCGTGTACCTGGATTATCTCTTTGCCTTGCCCTGTTGGATATTGTTTGCTGATCGTCGACCCACGCTTGCTCTACGGATTGCTCTGTGTCTTGCCCCTGCCATACCTGTTTGCTGTTCACTGACCCTGCCTGTATATGACCATGTTTTATAATAAAGCTTCGCAAATGGATCCGCACGTCTCGTTCGCCCCATAACAATAATTGCTTTTTTTTTTTTTTTAGGTTTTGCTATTTAATGTACATTTAGACATTATCAAACAATCGATTTTTATAAGTTTGATTGACTGTTGCATTTAAAAAGACTCATTACTGACAAGCAAATAAGGAATTTAACCCAATAAAGAAGTTTAAATTATTTAAAAAAAAACAACAAAAAAAAAACATAAAAATAATAAATACAACAGAGTTATGTCGCAACTGTTACAGCGATATTACTCTGCAATATGCAGTAGGATATACATATGAAAGATGTTGCATTATTTGTCTACCAGATAATACCTGAATAACAAGATGAATGCAGTGTCTTAAAATTTTGTAAAAGCTAAGGACATTCAATGAAAATAGTTTGCAGTGTTTTACAAATAACTGATACATAAAAAACATGTTTCTTTTTGCACAGCAAGTCACGATAGCTGGCGTTGTTCATTGGTCAGGCATCGACCATTAAAATGTCTTCATTCGCACCCCAGCCCCGCCCCCGGCTCTGCTCTCGCTCGTCTGCATTTACAAGCGCACAAGTGACTTCTGCTACAGGAATACCGCAAAAGGAGTAGCAAAAGTCAAAGCGCTAGGATCAGAGCTTACAAATACAAATATTAATATGACAGGTTCTCACATTCAAATCAGCAACCTTGATTTTAGCTACTGATTTACCTTCATAAAAATTCTCCACCAGATTTGGTGTGTGATTAATTTATGATTAATTAGATTAATTAATCAGCACATGGTGTAATTAATTTGATTAAAAATTGTAATCACTTGACAGCCCTAATAGTTTTAATAGTTAAAATGGTTGAATTTTTACTAGTTTGATTACTAATTATCCATTTTGCTCCACTCACACGCTCTTCTGATTGGCTGTGATGTGTGATTAATTTTGTCGTGTTTTGTAGCTGTGTCTGGTGTTGACAAACAAACTGCTTGTCCCTGGAATCTTATTGTATCGCGTTGATTTAGGAGATGGTGTAGCATAACTTGAAACTTTTGCATTTATAAGACTTTGACAACCGCACTATAATACATAGACATCAAAGTCAATGAATAATTTATACAGTATCACTTAAAAATTAATAGCACCGTTCCACTCAACTGAATCATTTAAATTATCATTCATGTCCATTGCATACTAGATGAGTTTAATAAGTTCACTCATTAGAGAGTCCTAAGTATCAGCAACACTCATGCTTGCATTAGCAAACACTACCGATAAACAAATAAATAAAAATAAACCAAAAATTTAAAACAGAATAAAGCTTAAGGCTCATAAGCCTTCCGAAAAGACTTATATAGTGCAATTACACAGTATCAGATAATTAGCATTGTGCTACTGTTATAACAGTGCTGGAATTAAATGTTAGATGAATGATGAAATTCACACATCTGTTCTTATTATATTTCAGCAAATTGCAATCTAGCAGTTGTTACCCAGCGGCCTCTGAGATACGAACTATGAATCTTACAATACTGGAGTATCCAGGTGCGAAGACAGCACTCCTCACTGCAGCAACTGAAACAGGGCTGTTAATAAAACACCAATCAAAACATCTTTATGTGATGCAAAAGTTACATTTAAATAGTTCAAACATTAGCTATTATCATCAATACAAAAGATTAGAGAAATTTTGCATTCAGCATTCAGACTCCCTAAGTGCTTTACATAAGCAAAAATGCCTCCTCACATTTCAACCACTTGAAGTTATTAAATGTAATGAAAACACTTGACATCTAATAAATGGTCAGGCCCACACAGAATCTGCATCCGCAGAACTCCACAGAAACACTTTAATATTCATATGAAAATGTAACACATTTTAAATACATTTCTCTCAATTCAGATAGGGTGATATCAGGCAAATTGGGCCATCAGGTAAAATGGGCCATTTAAGGTTGAAGTGTCTTATCTCTTTAAAAGTTAACAGGCAATGACTGCAAAGTTGCCATAACAGTACTTGACATTTAGCAAATGAATTTATTGGTCTGAGGTTGCTAACGGGGGAGGGACAATGCCTCATTCTGAGACCACACCAGAGTGAGTGGCCTGACATATCCAATATTACTTCTCAATAATAAGGATGATAAATCAATAAAAAACAAATGCACATTTAGAAATAATGATTCGTAACCCATGTCTTGATGGCCTCTCTGAAATTATTTATTATTTATATTATTATTATATATTGTATTTTAGCATTTGTGACATACCTTTTTCACATTTTATTACAGACAGCATGAAAAACAGAAAGGATCAGAAAGGAAACATGAAGGTCAGAAAGGAACATAAAGGAGATGGAAAGGATGTCCGCCAGGGATGGGGCAAAAAATACAATCAGTGGGTAGGGGAGAGGATGAGAGGAGCATTGGCAGAATATAGGGAGACAGTTGAGAGAGGCCTAAAGGCAAATGTAGAACTTGGAATATCCCACGAGCCACTCTGCAAAGACGTATCAGTGGAGATATCACTGGCACAGACCACGCTTCTGGTCGAAAACCAATCCTCCCAGAAGCAGCTGAAAAAGAGCTTGCCACAATGCTGAAGCTAATGTCTACGGCGACCCCAGTGAAGGCCACTCATGACTGGATGTGCCGTGATCACTGTAGCGCCTGGTTTTATGAGCGCTGTGGTGAAGAGAATGGCATTTTTGATGATGACGGCTTTATCTGCCAAGACTGTTTTTGAAAAACAGTGCACACACACCACACGCGCACACACACCAAATGTTCAGGTTTTTGTTACATTTTTCATTTTTATTGATGAAATTCATTGGTTTGAGTGTCTTATACCCCATCTGTTTGAAATTCTTTGCAGTCATTGGCTGTTAACTTTTAAACTGTTTCCATAACACTAATTGTTATTGTTACATTTTGTTCATGAAATGTATGTTTTATTGATTAAATTGTTTGAAATTAATGTTTTAATGCAATTCAAATGGATGTTCTAATGTAATTTAAAAGTAATTTAAATGCAGTGTTCTGTTACATTATAAAATTAAACATAATTAAATGTGTTTTATCAGAAATGTCTCTATTTCACTTTGCAGTTTGACTGGCCCATTTTTGCTGATCAATGACCCATTTTACCTGAACACTGCCATCTCAAAAAATGTGGGGCAGCTAATATTTCAAAACCTGTAGGTCCTGAACAATTTTATTTTATTACATCAATTCAACACAAAAATATTAAAAACAGTCCTTATTAATCATAAGAACACAGTTAAATGTCATACATGGGTTTTTTGTTAATGTTCCAAGCGATTAACAAAAAAAAGTGGCCCAGTTTGCCTGATATCACCCTACAGATTTCTCCTCACAACTATCAAAAATGGTGGAAAGAAAAAATTGTGTGTAGGTCTGTACGTGACCAGTGAGCTCTCAACTGGGTCTCTGTGTTACAGTGGCTTCTCATGAAGGCCATGTGGCCATAGATAATGAGGACAGATCACCCCCGGAATGAACGGCAGCCACTGACCCCCGACTGAGCAAGAGCGATGGCAGATGACGCTAGATGAAACAAACAGGGAAGTGAACACGACCCTTTCTGATGTGATTACTGTGAGAAACCACCTGTCCACCTCAGCTCTCTTTTTTCCTTTAGTATGAAGTTTTATTTTGTCAAAGCTGGTTGTTGTTTAAGGCAGAAGAACACATCAGAATTTCATGAGAAAACATAACTATGAGATGCCGATTGCGTTTGATTGAACTGAATTTGTATGATGTGACATCTACAGATATGTACAATTCCAACCTGATCTCATGACGAAAACGTAGGACAGAGCGGGGACGAAAGTAACAAAGCGATTTTCTCAGAGCCCTGACTACATTTGGTTCCCAAGCTATGACAGCACATTCAGCACGCAACCTTGACGGAGCTGAGAAATATCACGAGATTTCGACACTTGTTACTTTTGTCCCCCTACAGTGACAACAACAGTGTTTCTCTTGTCCCGCTGCATGCTAATGTGGTGACTTTCTGTGTCTTGCATCATTTATTAAAACATGTTTATGTCATATTATACCAAAAGAATATGCCAAGAGTGAGGGTCAGAAAGACAGAGGTCTGATTCAGCCAGAGTGACATAGGCCTATCTGTCAGGAACATCAGTCTCAGGGCAGCTGCTACGTCACATTTAGGTTTTAGCCATACCTTAGCTTTCCAGATGTTTTTATGCACATTTTGAATTTATGCATAAAAACAACTGGATGGAAACATGAATAGGCCTACTGTTACATCATGCTAATTTAATTTAATTTTCATATTGTTCATTCTGTTAAAAAATGTTTTATAAAAATAAATTGAATAAATACATATTTTAAACAATTCAAGTTTGTACAGTCAGGTTTTGAAACATTTGAAGAATCTTACATTTAATATGAAAATATAATTTAATACTTTTTTTGCAAAGATAAAGGACAAAATATGTTTGCAGTTACATATTAACAAGGTCATAGTCAGGTATATTTAATAAAAACAAGAGTAACACAAAAAATCTAGCTTGTATTGTTGTGTTACTTTTGACCAGTCCAATTCTGTGCCGCTGAGCTACCGAGCAAGCTTATGTCTGGAAAGCGAAACATATGGAGCTGTAATCATAACTTCGTATGAAAACGACTGCAGGTGCTCGATGTTTTTCTGCCTCTAGTGTTCATTTCTGTTGGAAACTACAGTGATATGTTCTTATTGGTACGTAGTTCGCGTCTTGTGGAAAAGTCACCACAGGTACACCACAGGTACACAGGTACGGGGCAGCCGTGGCCTAATGGATAGAGAGTTGGACTTGTAACCTGAAGGTCGTGGGTTTGAGGCTCGGGTCCAGCAGGGATTGTAGGTGGGGAGAGTGAATAACCAGTGCTTTCTCCACCCTCAATACCACGACTGAGGTGAAACCCTTGAGCAAGGCACCAAACCCCCAACTGCTCCCCGGGCACCGCAACATGGCTGCTCACTGCTCTGGGTGTGTGCGTGTTCACTACGGTGTGCATGCACTTGGATGGGTTAAATGCAGAGAACAAATTCCAAGTATGGGTCACGATACTTGGCCACACACCACTTCCCTTTCCCTTTCCTCCTTTTCGTCATGAGACCAGGTTGTACAATTTTTAGAAAGATAAAAAACAAAAAAAACAATAAGCAGAAAGGTTCACCCCTAAACATGAAAATGTACCCCAAAACATGTAAAGCAGACCGTACGAAAAACATACAAATGAGATTGGGCAAATTTATATGAATTAGCCACCAACTCACCAAAATGTAAAAGATGGGGCTTGTAAAAACTGCTTAACTTAGAATTACCACACATATCTGAAAGCAGTGTAAGGGGTAATGCATTACAATTAATGTGAGTTACGTAATCAGATTGCTTTTTCAAGTAACTAGTAAAGTAACACATTAATTTTTTTTAAATTACAAGGAAAATAGCCCTTAACCACTAACCTTCATAATCACAACCTGCATGGATTTTAGGACTGCATGTTTGGGATTCTAAAGCAATGTTGTGCCTGACAGGGTTAAAGTGCAAGAAATTTAGGGTAAGAAAGAAATAAGGACTGTAAACAGCACAGCTTGAAGGATATTGCAGATGTGAGCTTCAGTATGCAGCAAAGTGTCTCAAGGGCTCAGACTGCAGGTAGTGAGAGACAGAGAGAAAGCATTTGTGCTCATCTTCATCATTCCAGCCAAATTGAACAGATTCCAGTGAGTTCAGTGTGAATGGGAGGCAAACACAGGTGAGGTTCAGTAACAGAATTGAAAATCTATATTCATACTCAGGTGAGTGTAGTTGAGCTCTGTTGAAATACCTGGTGAGCTATCTAATGTCTTGCTATACTCACAAATGTTTATGTCAAGTGTTTTTGAAAAAAGGGCTGAAACATATATGCTTGTATAATAATAATACAGTATATTGTTCCTTGATTTCTGTAGCTTTATTAAATGAAATTTGAAAATGCCTTCATAAGACAGTATTTAGCACCTCCAGGCACTGGTTTATTCCTCCACAGTGCTGTCGGTTGCCATCAGACAGTATAATGTCTCCTCGTGTGTCTTCTGTCTGCGTTACTGCTGCAGGCTCTCTCAGTGAGGAGTAACTGACATTGAACAAGGACAGTTTCTTCATAGACCATACACAGTCACCAGAAGTAACAACACTCACTCGATTTACTTACACATATAACTGATATTATATTGTTTAATGTCAGTACCTGTACATTTTTTTAAAACAAAAATAATTGTGTTTTGTGACATTATGACATGAAAGTCTATCATTAATGAGAATTTGTCATCGGTGCTGCATCGTTTTTTCATTTGCCAATTTCATAAAGGTGCATTTAGTAGTTTGGTGCTAATTTAAAACTTCAGAGGCTGTCAAAGACATCGCTATGGCATATACAAGGTGGAAAGATTTGAAGGCAGAGAAAATCCTGCAGTGATGCTCAAATTAGTCCTTTTGTTGAGAGCCTTCAGTGCTGAGGGAACTGAGGGAATTATCAAATATTCTCTCCTAAAATAATGTTCTCTCTGCTGGAAAGTCTGATCTGAATCGGATTCGAATCTAGTGAACTGATACTCAATGATCCTCTTTCTCACAGCATTGGGGATCAATTCATTCTAGAGAATCAGTTCGTTATCAGTTATTCATGATCTCTTGCGCAGTATTAGAAGGTTTGATTCATTTCAGTGAATCAGTTCATCTTTAGTGATTAAGCAGCATTGAAAGGTTCAATTAATTCCGTGAATCGGTTTGTTCAGAAAAGTATGATTCATTCCAGTTAATTGGTTCGTTCAGATGATTTCATTTAAACAGAAGAGACTTGAGTCTCGATGTGCATTTTTTGTCATGTTTTTGACTTGGTTAGATCAATTAAATTTATTATAGTTTCTTGTTCGAATTTAGTGCAAACGTCTGTTTATTCAGACACCCTAATATTTGTGTCAGCTGGCTTAAATTAAATGATAAATTGCTTTATTGATTTGTAATTAAGAAGATACTGTCCCCTTAAGCAGTTTTAATTGTATTTTACTACTTTTATTACTCACATGTAGTGTGACATTCTACATTTTAAAGTAAAACTACTGTTGTAAATACAATGTTTCTGTAGCTTGACCAGTACAGCACTGAAGTTCTCAATTCTGCCAAATTAATTAATTGATTTAAATTGTATTCTGTATTTTAGCACAACATTTATTCAAAAGTGTTTCATAATTTAATTCTGATGAACATACAGAAGGCTAAGGATGCATAGAATTTGGCTTTGGGATTCTGTATCTACTATCTACAGCATGCAGACTGTAAACATGTAGCCTAACACTATTATCTATGTCCAGTCTGATTGCATTTTCTGCAAGTACTGTCCTGTTTTTATGGACTTTATTGTTGGTCATTTTGCACCTGAATTTCTCCTTTGAGATAACGTCTCTTTCTCCTACACTATAGTTTGTTTCCTGTATTTATGATCAGTCGCTCTAATTAGACAGTGTGTTTGTGTGTGTTTGTGTGACAGAGATGCAGTGCAGTCACCTGAGCTCTTGAGAGGGTCTGTCAGCATATGATGAGTAGATCATTACTGGCTGTTGAATTGTTTCTGTTGGCTGGTGAGACCCAGGGGCCACTTCCATGTCATCGACTCCACAACAAAATCAATCATACGCACATACATATACTCATAAGCACCTCAGTAAAACATTCTGTTACTCCTTTATTGTGAAGAGGGTCTTTTACAAATTAAAAGGCGAGAAAATAAAAATGCAAATAAAACTTTAAATACAGAGCCTTAAATAAAAAAAAAGGTTCCACTCCAATATATAGCCATATATCAATGTGGTAACACATTACAATAAGGTCCCAAGCAAGACATTTTTTTTTTTTTACAGTATTTATTTATCTTTGGTAACATTAGTTCATAAAAATACAACTTAATGTTTTCTGAGGTCCATTAAATAATATTACAAGATACAACGTTTAAATGTATTATTCTGATGGTTTACTGACTTACAATAAGTCGAATGGTTTCTGATTCTTTCCCAGGTCGGTTCTGGGAGTTTGTAAATTTGGTGAGCGGGTACGAAATTCCGCAAAATGGTACAATTGCTTTATGGCAGCAACAAATGCACGCGTAATTATGACAGTGATATATTTACGACAGAGAATTCCACTCACTTAACTGTAGGGGGCTCCAAAGTCACAAAAATACACAAAACTACATACAGTTGCCTTAATAATGTATTAGCAAATGTAGAAATTAACATTAAATTGCCTTAGAAGTAGTTTTCATTGTTAGTTCATGTTAACTAACGTAGTTAACTAGTGTTAAGAAAGTAACTAATGTAAATTGTTACCGATGATGTTTATGTCTAGGAGACATAATCATCTAATTGATTGTCTAGTAGATTTATATTTGGTCTGGTTTAAGAGGTTAAGGTCTTAAACCTCAATACGTTAAAAGTAAATAATTGAATACTTTTAAATGTCAGTTGTTTTATTTTAGCATTTTTACTGATCTATTGGCACATATGTGAAGGTACACAAAAAATATAAAATATGGTGCATCTCAAAAAATTAGAATATCATGAAAAAGTTTTTTTTTTGTAACGTATTTCAAAAAAGTGAAACTTTCATATATATCTCAAAATATTAGAATATTTATATTTGACTTTCATTAAATGACCATCCCTACAGTATAAACTCTGGGTATCTCTTGTTCTTTGAAACCACAATAATGTGGAAGACTGCTGACTTGGCATTGGTCCAGAAAACAATCATTGACGCCCTCCACAAAGAGGGTAAGTCACAGAGGGTCATTACTGAAAGTGTGGCTGTTTACAGAGTGCTGTATCAAAGCATATTAAATGCAAAGTTGACTGAAAGGAAGAAATTGGGTAGGAAAAGGTGCACAAGCAACGGGGATGACCACAAGCTTGAGAATACTGCCAAGCAAAGCTGATTCAAACACTTGTGAGAGCTTCACAAGGAGTGGACTGAAGCTGGAGTCAGTGCATCAAGAGTCACCACGCTCAGACATCTTCAGGAAAAAGGCTACCAAGCCACTTCTGAACCAGAAGTTGCGTCAGAAAGCGTCTTACCTGGGCAGGAGAAAGAACTGGACTGTTGCTCAGTGCACCAAAGTCCTTTTTCAGATAAAAGTAAATTTTGCATTTCATTTGGAAATCAAGGTCTGGAGTCTGGAGGAAGACTGGAGAGGCACAAATTTCAAGCTGCTTGAAGTCCTGTGTGAAGTTTCCGAAGTCAGAGATGATATGGGGTGCCGTGACGTCTGCTGGTGTTGGTCCATTGTGTTTTATCAAGTCCAAAGTCAATGCAGCCGTCTACCCGGAGATTTTGCAGCACTTTATGCTTCCATCTGCTGACAAGCTTTATGGAGATGCTGATTCCTTTTCCAGCAGGACTGGCACCTGCCCACAGTGCCAAAACCACTTCCAAGTGGTTTGCTGACCATGATATTACTGTGCTTGATTGGCCAGCCAACATGCCTGACCTGAACCCCATACAGAATCTATGGGATATTTTCAAGAGAAAGATGAGAAACAGTCCATCCAACAATCCAGACGAGTTGAAGCTCAGCAGTGCCTCAGCAGAGCCACAGGCTGATCGCTTCCATGCCACACCTCACTGATGCTGGAGTTTGTGCTAAAGGAGCCCCGACCAAGTATTGAGTGCAGAAATGAAGATGCTTTAAAGAATTTAAACTTATGTTTTGCAAATCCTTTTTTGACTGATCTTAGGAAATATTCTAATATTTTGAGATACTGGATTTTTGACTTTCATGAGCTGTAAGCTCTAATCATCAAAATTAAAAAATAAATAAATAAAAAAAAACTTTTGAAATGTTTTACTTTACATGTAATGAATCTAGAATATATGAAAGTTTCACTTTTTTGAAATGAACTTTTTCAAGATATTCTAAATGTTTGAGATGCACCTATATAGCAGTAGTTATATTCAGATTTTTAAGAGCCCTTTTATCCTAAGGTGTGTGTGTGTGTGTGTGTGTGTGTGTGTGTGTGTGTGTGTTGGTGTTTAAGCTTCTTTTCTCCTGCACTAGGCTCATGTTATGCATGAAACTAAAAGAATTCAGCTATTGTTACAAGCCTAAGAATCCAAATCTGCTAACTATTTTTTTCTGAAATGTGAATAGAGAAAACTGCTGCAGTTTCTGTGCTGTTTTGTAGAAAGAAACCAAGGTCAGACTTTGGTAGGCTCAAGATATATTCAGTACAGTGTGTTTGTAATTGCCTGAATAATGAACTTGAGTTTCTTTTAGTAAGAGGCTTAAAGGGTCATGGCATACATTTTTATCAGTTTATTTTTCCCCCAAGGTCCACTTAATATGTTATAATCATCATTATTGATTCATTTTTTATCATCATTTTCTATCCCTCTCATGCAATTTTGTATTGAATCAATTGGCCATTTAAATTCTACTGCACCTTTAAGACTCCAGCAGTTTTTGCAGTTTAGTTTCAGTAAATTATTTTTCTGGACTGTGAAGGAAGCACGTCAAGCTACGTCAAGGTCTTTCATTTCAGAAGATCAATGAAAGGTCTTTTTAGTAGAAAATTCTTTTAAGTCAAACATCCTCAGATTTGTATTATAAATAATTTAATTCAACCAAAGCAAACGGCGGTAATTATGTAACCAGGCTGGCTGAGCACACACCGTTCTCTAGCTGTAGGGCAGGACTGACTTCACCGAGCAGGAAAACATCCCTAAACAGAACTGTTAATGTTTAAAGATGACGACAATAAGAAAACCAGGCTCTTGTATTGGTATTTCAATTAAAATTTTGCACGCAGTTTCGTTTCTAAAAAGAGGAAAACCAAGTACTGATTTTTATTTTTTTTATATTAACATCACGGTGATGCCTGCAATCAACACCTATTTTAATGATAGATCATGAAAGCAATTCACTAACAGTGTGAAAAAGACAGAAGAGTCTCTCTGGAATGATTTCTCTCAGAAAAGATGTTTTAAATCTAGCACAGAGAAGTTTCCTTTGGCTTCTAATTCTTTTCTTGCAGTATAGGATCCAAATCACAACATGCCAAGACAGGAGAAAACCATTTAAAAACTGTTAAAGAGGACAGAATTTCGGTTGACCTTTTGTTCAAATACAGTTTTTCGGCATAGAGAAATGTCAAAGTCCATCTCCATCTCCGCTGTTTTCACAAAGACAAGTATGTCAGAACTCCTACAAATCTGAAACTAACACATTCAGAAATGTTGATTTCATGTTATAGTAGACCTCCTTGGGCTGTTCACATACACAAAACCAGCAAAATTCAGCAAATACTTGCTTACTCTAGGAAAAAATATACACTAGGGCCATTCTGGCTTGTGGGAAAACAGCCTCCCTTTCCATATTAGTGTGAAAGTTTCTAAAGTTAAAGCTGAAAAAAAGTAGTTATCTTTTTTAAATTCCTCTCATGGACCTTTGGATATCACGTCTGGGCAGATCCACATATGGCAGACCAGCTGCTGTTGATATATAATAATCATTTTACTCAGTGCACTCATGAATATGAATTCAAGACCATGTGCTGCTGGCCTCACAGCTCATTTTGCGGCTCTCGCTGGAAGCTTACATTATTTCATTACATTATTAATCGCTCCGATGGACTTCACCCATGGGCTATACACATGATAATAACATTTCAAATATTCTGTGTAAAACAGCTGGAAATTCCTCTAACAAGCTCCGTACAAACAGCCAAACTCCAACCTTGACAGGCCAGATGTTTAGTCTCATGTAGACAATTACAATTCAATGTAGCATTCATGTCGCATTCCCATTCACCTCAATGGCAGCTGCTCAGCCAGCGCAGGACTACCTGAAAGTTTAGATATGCCAAATGTGCCAAAATGCATACTTATTCTTGAAGTTCATCTAATGTCATACCTATTCTGAGAGTAAGCAATTTTTGCCCTGTTGAATACTAGGGTGTGGTATCTCCCTTGCAATTCATGCGAAATAAGAATTATTTGATATTTTCAAACCTCTGGCTAAGGGGGCATTTTCACAATGCCATTTTCAAGTTAAAACTGAAAACTCTTTTTGTGTTTTGGCTGTTCATGTACACAACACTGGCATTTTGGAGGCCTGAAGTTTTTGAAAACAATAACGTTATTGTCTCCTTGTAAACAAGGAAAAATTGAATTTGAGAAAATGTTATGCACATGCGTATTACGTGTTCACTCTATAGGAATATGTGCGCAGACACGTAGTGTTTCTTTACAAAGTGACATCGCCATCTACTGGCCTGACATGAACAATACAACATTTTTAGTTTATTTTTGCATATCTGTTTGAATGAGGATCGTTTTGACGATGTCATCTGTACTCAAAACTTTTCACAAATGAAAAGGAAAAACGTATGTTTTTAGTACGTCGTTGTCGCGTAAACGTACCCTAAGTATTCACATCTGCATTTGCGATGTTGCGTAAAGTATGTATCTGCTCTCAGACTGATTGTAGAAAAAAACCTACAAAACACATTTCACTGCAATTCATAATTATTTAACGTTTTGGCGAATTGGTGTCTAATTTGTATGAATTCATATGATCTTATTCATATATTTTCATCTGATCTGCCCACACCCCACTGATAGGTTTAAGGGTGGAGCTTCACGCTTTTTTTCTAAAAATCATACGTTTTCATATATTATTTTTTTTCTAATTTCTCATGAGATCATGTTGGAAATACACTTTAAAGAAAAAATAACACTTCTTTTAACATTCATTAGCATTCTAGGGATAAATCTAAGAGGGTGTTTACACCATTTTTTAACTAAAAACTGAAAACTTGTATGCGTTTTGGCTGTTCATTTACACGACAACGGTGTTTTGGGTGCCTGAAAATGCGAACTTTAAAAAACGGGGTTGAAAGTGCAAGTTTTTGCAAATGATACAATTATTGTCTCAATGTAAACTAGAAAAAACGCAAATTTGTGAAAACTGTGATGTCATGCACCTGTATTACGTGTTCAGTCTATATGTATTTGTGCAGGCGCGTAGTGATATCGCCATCTACTGGCCTGGAATGAATAATACGACTTTTTTAGTTGTTTTCGCAGATTCATGTGAACAGGGATTTTTTTTAAGAATATCATTGTCATTTAACTGTATGTTGTCATGTAAACATATTCACATCTACATTTACTGTACAGTCTTGTGTAAAGTATCAAAAAAAGGATTTTTAATGCTTGTTCAAATTACTTGGTTAAAATGAGCAGAAACAACCAAATTCTTGAAATTTCCTTACCTAACTTATTTCCATTATGTTCAGTCCACTTAAATTTGTAAAAATTAATTGAGCTTAATCATTTTGTGTTGGGACTACATGAATCATTTTTGTTGACACGACTAACTGAAAAGTGGATGTGTAGTTCCCAGCATGCTTTGCATGGGGTTGCATTAAGAGGTAAACATGTTGACAAAAATGGTCATTTTAATTTTTTTTAATGAATGAAAATTACATGTTAGAATTCTTATACATGTAACGGTGAGTTATTTTTGAGATTTAGAAGAGGTTTGGAGATTAGAAAAAGCTTTGAGGTCACCACTGTGCAGATGAGTAGCGCTCATGCTTAGGGTGCCGGTGGCTTCAGACTTCATGATTCAGTCAATGAGCAATAACTGTGTTAATGTCAGTTCAGAGATCAGACTTCTTTGCTCAACCATTATGGTATAAATTACAACTATGAATAAAATTGTCCTTAACATGCCACATGAGTTATTGTTAAATGCTACAAAATTATCATTAACATGCCAATGTGGGTTATTGCTAAATATTCAAAAAATAACTTGTTCAGTCAACTTAAATTAAGGTAAACTTTTCCACACAATTAGTTCGGATCCATACAAGAATAAAACAAGTTCAATTAAACAAATAATGTTAAGTTGGTTCAACAAAACATGATTTGTTTAATTGAACTTGTTTTTTGTCTTGTTGTATGAACCTGAACTAATTGCGTGGAAAACTTTACTTTAATTTAAGTTCACTGAACAAGCTACTGTTTGTGGGGGAAAAAATGACAAAACACAATCTCACTGCAATTCATAACTATTTGTATGACTTTATATGATCTTTTTCATACATTTTCGTACGATCTGCCTATGCTGACATTTAGGTTTATAGGTGGAGCTTCATGCTCTTTTCTAAAAATCATACATTTTCTTATGATTTTATGATTTTTCGTATGATTTACGATCGGGTTGGAACTACACATTAAAGAAAAACTGAAATTTCTTGTAAAATTCATTTGCATTCTGGGGATAAATCTAAGATGGTATTTAGCAGAGTGAGATATTGCCTGTCATCCACCACTAACTGGACTAATTTACTGCAGGTGCCACGATTCAGCATTTAATCCATCTGCCCCGTGAGCTGATGTTTAGAGTAAGACAGCCTCAAATCCTATTGGTTGGTTGAACGAACAACGCTACAATGGTTGCAACCCAGCCCTCTCTCTGACCTTTAGCGTGATGCTAATTGGCAAACAGAGATTAAACATTGAAAACATTCAGAGTGTTCCCATAAATAACAGCTCCAGGAAAAACTAATTGCCTGGATAATTCCAGCTGACTTCAGCTCATGAGTTACAGGGATGGAGCCTTTCTGACGCTCTTAAATATTCCTCCCTGATCCCTTCTGACAGACTGAAGAGAAATGTGCCAACAAGACGCTCTGGCTGACATGGTCAGAACATGAATATATGTGTGTGTGCACCATCTTTATATGATATAAAGAGGATAATCTCAAATGGAATAAGCAGCTATCAAAGAACATGAGACATTAAAGTTGTGTACTAATTTGCATTTATAATATGCACTGTAATGTATGTACTTTACTGGGGTTCAAAACTCTGAGACCAAATGATGTTGGATTTGTGATGTGAAAATAAAAAGAAAAAGAGTACAAAGAAAGAATCTGCACTATTTGTATATTAATAATCAAGTGTGACACTGACCATGTTAACCTCTTTGTACAAACTTGTGGAGTTCAAGAGGGACAAACCAAATACAAATAAATTCATGTTAATTTTTTTTAAAACTGAAATTATGTTTATAAAATCATTTGTAATTAAATATTGTGTATTAAAAAAAATAAGCATTTTCAATTTTCTGCCAGTTTTTGTACTCCACTTGGCTACTTTTGAGTAAGTATTAAGTTTAAGTATTAAGTCAACTAGTGTTGTTACTTTAATTACAAGCAAGATCCTAATTACATTTGCAATTTTAATGATTTGTCTTGGATCAAAATGGACCGTAAAACTATAAAAAATGGACTCTTATTTTCACTTCCCAAAGAAGACATGGTGAAAATGAAATGATTACAAAATGAAACGTAGATTATGCACATTAGGTGTGTAAATGATGCATTGTCTGCATTTTATCCTCCTTGTGCTTAATGATGGGAAATATATTTTTACATATTCTTATTGCTATTGTGCCTTGGCATGTTATTGTCAGCATATGATTTGGTATGCACTAAATCCAATCTTACATGCTAAATAAATAGAATGTGAATTAGAATAGGGTGCAAAATATAAAACCTCCAATCTCCGAATATGAATAAAATAATCAGAAACTTCAATGTAATACCTACTAGTCTACTGTATGTAAATGACGTTACATCCTGGTCTTAGATACAAGAGAAAAAAATCCCACATTTGTAATAAAACTATGCAAAATATAATTCTATGGCCAGTAAGAATCCTAAATACAGTGTAATAAATGGGTTCAAAAGCCCCATCTGTAGTGCCTCCCATTTTTATGCTACTGAACCGAAACACATAGCACATGATGCAAGTATGAAGCAAAGTCAAGAAAATCTGCAATATTTCTCTCTGTTATTTAACAGCAGACCACTATGATTTCCAGCTGAATTTGTCTTCCAATTTCCTCTCAGACCTTGCTGATGAATCCTGCTTTATTCTGGACTCTGTAGTGTCGTTCTGTGTTCATACCACCTGTGGCAGCTCATCTCAGCCCGTCTCCAGGGTTATGAGCGAATCCACTGCAATCAAAGCCATTAACTGCAGCCTGCATTCATCAAGCTAAACGCTGGTAATAAACCACAGCCTGTGGGAAAAATGCAGCACTCATTTGAGGAGAGCTAGGCCTGTTTCACACATAATACAGTATATATGCACGTGAGCATCTGTATGACTCTATGCGGAAAATCAAGTCATTTCTGGGTTACTATGTTGAGGTTTTTTCTATAAAATCTACCAAAAATTAGATGGTGGCAACTGAGAACCATGAAATCAAATTTACATGAGGTAGATCACATTAACATCCCATTTTACTGACTCGTTTCTGTGAAACAGTGCATTAAAGGGGGAAAATATTATCCAGGAATTTTTATCTATTGGGAATTGATTGGATTGTGTGAAATGGGTGTTGGTTAGACGTGAGGAGTTTAATGAGAAGGACCGAAAAGGAAGTTATTTCATTTTAATGAAAGATCACTAACACGCACAAAAGTAAACACTCATAAAAAGACCTGGAACATGTATTAAGAAGGCAAAGAAGCTTGTGAATAAAAAACACTCATGAAACTGTGTGAAGAATGTGTCTAAGTTGGAGTTTATTCAGTGCATGGTGCTATATTGTACATTTGTCTTTTATTTCAGTGATGGCAAAAGAAAGAGGGGTGTGATGAGAAGAAACAGAACCTCTGAGGACAAACGCACGATTCGTTTCTTTTCCTCACCCCAGACTAGCACAGGAAAGGAGTGCCACAATGAAGAAAACAACACACTGAACGAACTACAACACCTCGGTCTCTGTACAGGATACTATTTGAACTATTATAAAAGCGTAACATTTTAAAATAGACATTTAAAAACTGGACGCGCCGGACTCATCAGTTTGACGTGGGGCAGTACGCTTTACGCCACCGGCAGTGTTGATACACAATATAAAATCCTCAAATTCCCACTTTGAACTTCTAGATTTGAATTACCACACCAGAATTGTCAGTCTTGACCTTTAAAGTCAATCGGAGGCATTTAAACGTCTCAACGAATGACTGAGACTCATTTTAATTGGCTGTAAAATCCGCCTGATCGCTTTCAGATTTTCAGATCAATTAATTACCATAATTGCTAATTAGCTCCATTCCTGGCTAATCGATTCCAATTCATCTAAAACCACTTCAGGTTGTGTGTAGATGCTCGTTTTGAAGGCTTTGCTGATCTGCTATAGACCTCATGGGTAAGAACATACTGCCCCCTCTAGTAGAAAAGTAGAAATATACTGAAAATGAGCAAAGATATCCCTGCAAATCCCATTTAAAAACTGGCAAGAGCTGGTGTTTGGGATTCTGGATCTAATACAAAAACATCAAAGCTGCATTTAAGAGAGCAGGGCATCTAAAATGCAAAGTACACACACAAACGAGAAACAAAAGTGATGAAAATAAATAGAAATATCATAGAGTGTAGTTTCACTACAATACCCCACCCCATCTTCATCGGACCCCCAATCCATAATGACACAGGACGACGTTACCAACAAAACAAAAGAAAAATTATACAAGCCTTCAACAAAGTAAAGTAACTTTAAAACACAAGAGAACATCTGAAATTGCTCCAGCATTTTGAATGAAAATAACACATTTTTTACACCAAGAATAAAACAATACTTTCACATTTAAGAGAAACATAAATTATGGGACTTTACAACAGGATGGAGTTCTGGATTGGGAACAGTTCACCCAAAAATTATTTTTTCACCCCAAAATTTTGTCATTTAATTTCCATGTACTGATGTCTTTTCAAACCTTTCTTTCTTCTGAGGAATTCATACGTTCAGCAGAATGTTCAAGCCGCTCTTTTCCATACAATGAAAGCAAAAAGAATTCCAAAGTTCTAAAAAGAGCACCATGAAAGTGTGCCTCATCTACCATAATCTAAGTCCTAGGACATCGTATGATGGCTTTAAGGAACAATTGACATTTTTAATCACTGAAATCTTCCCCTCCTCTGCAACGTTCAAATCTTGTTTGCACATTCAAACATTATTGATATTAAACCTGTCAAATCTGAATGTAAATGAACAGAAATGAAATTAGAGAATGGCAACTCAATAATTCAACAGAAAAAAATGCAAATTCTATCATCAATTTATCAATTTTGTATGACTTTGTCTTCTGTGGAATGCAAAAGAAGATATTTTGAAGAATGTTGGTAATCAAACAGTTTTGGTGACTGTTGGTTACCAAAAATTCTCAAAATAATATCTATCAAAAAGGTAAGTCAAACAGGTTTGGAATGACATTTAGTAAATGATGACAGAATCTTAATTTTTGGGTGAACTCGCCCTAAATTCAAGTCTTCAACTTTCTTGAAAAAGAATGGAAAAGAGCAGCGTGAATATTCTGCTAAACTTCTCATATGTGACCCTGGAGCACAAAACCAGTCTTAAGTGTCAATTTTTCGAAATTGAGATTTATACACCATCTGAAAGCTGAATAAATAATCTTTCCATTGATGTGTGGTTTGTTAGGATCGGATAATATTTGGCCGAGATACAACTATTTGAAAATCTGGAATCTGAGGGTGCCAAAAAAATCTAAATATTGAGAAAATTGCCTTTAAAGTTGTCCAAATGAAGTTCTTAGCAATGCATATTACTAATCAAAAATTAAGTTTTGATATATTTACGGTAAGAAATTTACTAAATATCTTCATGGAACATGATCTTTACTTAATATCCTAATGATTTTTGGCATAAAAAAAAAAAATCTATAATTTTGACCCATACAATGTATTTTTGGCTATTGCTACAAATATACCCCAGCGACGACTTAAGACTGGTTTTGTGCTCCAGGGTCACATATTTTGTTCCATGGAGAAAAGAAAAGAAAATCCTAAAATACAGCTTTGCATCGCTAAATAAGGAATTTGAATTTTGGATGGGTGAATATCCCCTTTAGTTAAGCATTTCAGATTATGACAGATAATCAACCAATTGCAAACAAATATTAAATTAAAAAAATAAATACTCAACAACAACAATAAAATGACACTTTAGAAAATTCCCGCCGCCCAGTTGTTATTATGTGAACCATCCCTTTGGAATCCACCCTAAAAATACCATATGAATTTGAGATAAAAAGTTGCTCTTTAGCCACTGTTTTACAAAAGGATTTTTGTAACATGGCTCAGTCCGTCATGGAATGTCTTTGATGTGGTGGAGGTCAGGCAGGTTTTTTGGAAAAAGTCTATCCGAGGTGTTGAGAAGTGGATGAGAACTGGTCTTTGAATTCTGCTGGATGCTGTAGATGTAGGATGCTCAGTTTGCAGTACGAGTCACTTGAGATCTGACAGATGTTTAGGGTCTGAGATGGCTGGGTGGGACATGTGCTGCTACAGGAAGAGTTTGTCCGTGAGGGGAATTCGGTGGGTTGATGGGAAGGGGCTGGACGTGAGGGATCTTGCGTTGTATTTTAACATTCATAAACCCGACTGGTCCCGTTTTTTTCACCCTGCGTTGATGTGAGATCAAAGCTTGATCAACAATCATGCGAGACAAACAAAACAGGACAGCATTTCTGGTTAGGCAAAAAGTAAACAATCCCACGGGTCACGGAGTCAGTGATGAAAACCGGGGTGGCCTGCGGCATTCAGACCTGAGCGACATGGAAATAATGGTGGATGGTAAATACTCTCTGGCTGAGTGAAGACCAGAAAGTGAAGTAAACATTGACGGTGCGAATGGGGTGAACTGGGTCTCTGCACGCACAAAACAGGGCACTGTGGGAACAAACTAGCAGGGCAGCATTACCCATGATCCTCTGGGAGCTCTGTGTCTGTATACATACCACCCTGACAGCTGGTTAAACAGCACCAGACGCCCAATGCCTCACACAAACACACTAAAAGGCCCACATTTAGAGGCCTAACGCTGAGACGCTTCCCTTTCTGGACTCGTTTTTCATTTTTCTCACACATATTTCTCTAAGCAAAGTTCTATACAGTCAAAACAATTAAGACAACAGATCAAAAGCAGTCTAAAATCTATAACTAAAACCCAAACATTGGTCTGAAACGGTTTGTCTTTATCAGAGTTGTTTTTGTTAACTAAAACAATTTTGTTAATTAAAATAAATACATGAAATAAAATGTAAACTAAAAAAGCTTACGAAAATTAGCTATAAAAAATAAATAAGGTAAAGTACTAAAATTACTGAACAGAAATATAAAAGATGAAATTAATATCAATTAAAAGAAACATTTAAAGCCAAAAACCAATAAAAAATACAAAAGTATATAACAACATTATTAAAGTTTTAAGAAAAAATTAAATGAAAACTGAAAATATTAAATAAAAGCTAATTCTAAACTTTAGGTAGGGGGGGGGCAGTAAATCATCATTGGCCATAACACAAATAGCAATTTATTAAAGATAGTAAAATAAATTTAATACAAATTTCCATAAGTGGCATTAACAATAATGAATATTACACTTTTCTAATGTCATCTAATTAATTTGAAGTCTCATCTAATATGTAATAAAATCTACCATTAAATTAAATTCTGCATCCTCTTTGCCACCTCAATTGAAATTCTGGAGCTGAACTGGAATGTCACCAACCTGCTACAAGCATGTATAACGGCTGTAAATATGGCAGTATAAGAGTGCTTTCTAAGGGACTGAGGTTTTTATTGTAGCACACTTAATGGTGACAATAAATCATACAGTTTAAGTGTCCGTGTCTAATTCTCTGAGATCCAATGGACGTGTTTCTTTTGTTATGAGGTTTTCTATGGAGGATTTCTGTCTTGTAAAGGCATCTTGCTTTGTTTGTAATGGTAAGCTTGCAGTATTCCTCAATTTTTAAATTAAGGAATTTTTAAAATTTAAAATTTGATTTCTTTTTTTAAAAAAAAAAAAAAAACACTAACACTGGCTTGTCTTGGGCCTAACTTATGCCTTGCTCACAGAGGGCCCAGAGGCAGCCTTACAGCCTTATCTTACTCTTTATAGCTTTATTATTATTATTATTATTATTATTACTATTACTATTATTTCGTCATTACTACTACTATTACTACCATTATTATTATTATTATTACTACTATTACTATTATTTCATCATTACTACTACTATTACTACCATTATTATTATTATTATTATCATTATTATTACTATTTGTCCTCTTCCTGATCTTCCAACTTTCCCCTCATTTCTAATTGAATCAATTACTGTTATTATTATTATTATTTTTTGTTTTTTTATTGTTATCTATTTATTAATATTATTGCTGCTACTATTACTATTATTACTTATCATCTCCCTCACCCTCCATCCTCTAATTTGTTATT
>JAFVLL020007064.1:0-22237 GCA_021397915.2 Tor tambroides | reverse complement strand
AAGTAAACATGAGTGCTATTTTTAGCACAGAGAGGATGAAGAAGTGCTCAGGAGAAAGTTCTCCAACTATACAGAGCCCTGATGGAGAGAAGAGAGCAGAGAACGAGAGAGAGAAGGAGGAAAAGACAGAGGTACAGAAAGAAATGAAGGGTTGAAGAAGGAAGATTTATCACTTCGCACCATCAATGTGAGCCTCTTAGGAAAGCCTCCCGAAGCAACGTGACATTTCAATATGAGCTAGAAATGTCAGAAAAAACTGGGAGGCAAGATGCATAAAATTGTTTTAATTTATTTAAAGTCAAAACCTTGACCCTTTTTTGCTTTGTAAACCCTGTAAAGGCTGACATAGGAAATAAAAGTATTTTTTTTAATGGAAGAGGTTACTGAAAATTTGGCATATATGCATTTTGTTAACAAGTTTAATAAATCAGGCTTTTATGGCTGATATAGTATGATATAGTGAGAATATGGAGCTCATACTCAGTTTTATATAAAGACACAAGCTGAACAAAAATATGCAAAAATAAAAAAAAAATTAGTGAAATTGCTGATATTTATGTTTTTTTAATGTGATGAAATCAGTGTTATTTTAGTATTACTGAGATACTATTAACATTTTTGTTAGTATTTTGAATTAGATTTTATGTTTGTACTTTCTGCTTTCATGTTAATTTTAGTTAAACTTTTAGTAATTTTATTGGTTTGTCATTTTTATTAGTCTGAAAATGAGAAATACTGCCTTGGAAACTAGCTGAAATCAAATAATTTAAAGATTTTTATATTAAATTTGATTTCAGTTAACATTTATTTTATTACAAGTAATGAAAATGTTGTCATTGTTGTTGTTTTTAATGGCTTTAGTTAACTATAATAACCCTGAATGAAATTCTGATAGCTTGTAATGTAAATCAATAAGATTTTTATGGCAGTATAACAGACTTACAATAATGACTGGGAGATGTACAAATAAAGTAACGTTCCTCAAAATGAATAATGAAGTACACCTAAGTTGCTTCAGTCCAGTAAGTGTTCATCTTGAACAGTACCAACAGTATAAAAGTTTTGCTTATTTTAAAGATTTCAAAGCAAAAAGACACATGAACCACAACTTGAATACAGATATTTTTATTTGATAAATATACTAAAAGGCTTTTACTCGCTAAAAAAGTCTTAACTAAGAAGGCATGTTGTGTACAACAGGTTTTTCAGCACAGATTTGATCATTTAGTAGCCTTAGAAATTTGCGTATCAAATATCATACAGGTGTTTTTATAAGTTTAATACATGCTCCTATTGTGCACGTTATTCCACAGATGATAAAAAAAGAAAGAAAAATATTGGATATTTTACTTTGGATATCTCTCTCTGTAAAGGCAAAGACTGCTCGGTGTTTCTGCATCATTTAAATTCTGATTGCTAGAAAATGCCCTCATTATCGTGCAGTCACCTGTGATGGACAGGCATGTTTTACAGAGAATCTAGCTCTCATTATCTTAGGCCAGACGCTTTCAAATGTAAATTTATTCCCACAGTGTATTTTTCAAAAATTACAGCTCGCGTCCCTCAGAGCGCAGCGATTGGCTGGCTGAATGAGCTTTTCCTCATTATTGACGGCCTGCCAACACGTCCCAGAGGCGTGGCAGGAAATGACAAGACAGCCATGGGCAGGACCGAGAGATGACCGACGGCCTGTTGAGAGGCGCTGAGGATCGGGGGAAGTTTGGCAGGGAAAACAGATCAATGCTCGGTGACAGCAAACCCTCAAAGACCTGAAGAGTCACGACGTGTGAATGTAGAGAATGCCTGTCACCTTCACACACACACACGTCTGGGAAAAACAGCTTGAATTATTTATGCCTGCAAATTAACTGATTTACAGAAGTGGCATTTTCCCACCCTCTGGTGCTAAATGATCACATGACGTTTGATGTTTAGGCCATTTCATTACTGATCAAAAAGCAGCTTATTAATGTCAAAGCATCCAACAGTCATGCGATATCACAGTTGGCACTTCAGCCGATTTTGTGAAGCTAAACGTCATCTACGTACAGATGGTTTTTAAAAAAGGAGGTGACATGCAGGTTTCAGCTGCACCCTTTTCAACCTTAGAAACCATGGCAACGGTGAGGCGGAGGACCCGCGGCGGGAAGAGGGAGCAGCTTTTGTAGCAGAGCCGGGAAGCCATTACGCCACAGAGCAGCTGACCTTTGAGCCCCTTAAGACTGATTTGATAGGCAGACGGGGAGAAGAAGAGACATAAAAATACAGCCAGATCTACTGCATTTATTTGATTGTGGTGGAAGTTCGACTGAAGCAAACAGGAAGTGTCTGGAAGCAGAGCTGGAAAACAATGTATATACTGTCTTCGACGGAGACCTCAAAATACATTTCTCACAAAAATGTTTATTGCGCTCACACTCAGAGGAGTTCTGTAGGTAAAACATAACCAGAAGCTCATCCACCCTCAAAAGGATGATTGAGACCACTTTATAGCTTAACTAATAAACTCAAGGATTATGTAAGTACAAAAAATATGAGCTTCACAATTCTGCTTTCTGCTGAATTCATCGTTAGTCGATGTACTGTATGCAGTTTTTAGTTCATTTTTGAAAACCAAGGGGTGAGTCAAAATAATTTTTCAGATATGTCACTAGGTTGAAAATAGCTTTTAATATTCTGCAATATTACAGTTAATTGTGATACTCAAATTTACTTGGTCGAGCAGCAGTGCTAATATACAGTACAGTTCAACAACATTGGAACTTTTTACTCTTTGTATCACTCCATTTGTCTTTGTTTGCAAGTCTATTCATTAGTGGTTTGAATTTTTTTCTGCTGCTTACATTGTTATGCAATTAGCTGGTGATAAGTGACTGGCTTTATAAGTCATCCAACCGATTCATTCAAAAATACTGATTCGTTTAAGAATAAAACAAGTCGTGCACTGAATTTAGAACTGCGTATTAGATTAGTATGCTTAGTAGAAGAGTAGTACGATAAAATGCAGTCTTAATTCAGCAACTTATGAGTGAGTCATTGAATTGTTCACTCAACCGATTTGATCAAACATACTGAATCATTCAGGACCAAAACACCTCTGCTGTTGTTTGTTTCTAGTTTTGGCTTCATCTGGGAATTTCCATTTGTAAAAAAAAACATCTGGTTTCATTAATAGTTTTTGGATGTCTGCATTTATCTGCCAACATTGTACCAAGATACTAAACGACAGTGTTTCCTGCACTGCTCTTACACTAATAAATCTACAGCTTCCTCAAAAAACACTCAAATAATAGTAAAGAATCATTATAATCAATCAATCAATTGTAATCACTCAAAAAACAAAAACAAAGATAGTTCACCTAAGGACGACTTGTTCCAAACCAGTATGACCTTCTTTCTTCAGCAAAATACAAACGATATTTTGAAGATTGTTGGTAATAGTTTTGGTGAGCACTTTCATTGTATGGAGAAAAGACAGTCATTCAGGCTTGTAAATAGTTTTGGGTAAAGCAGAAGCAGAATAATAAATTCCTGACCCTTTTAAACTTCAAATGTAACATTTTTGAAGAGAGTTGTTATATAAAGGCTCTTCAAAGAAGTTACATTTGACTTTTTGGGGGCCTGAGAATGCAAACTTTTGAAACGGGTTTTAAAGTTCAAGTTTTTGAAAACGATACTGTTATCATCTACAAAAATGCAAATGACGTTATGTTATATTACAGACACACATGAGCTTCTCTGCAAAGTGACATCGCCAACGACTGGCCTGGCATGCGTAATACAGCATTTTAGTCATTTTTGTGGATCCGTGTGAGCAGGGATGGTTTTGACAACGTTGTCGTCCATATGCAACACTTTTCAAAAATGCAGTGGAAAAACATTTCCATTTTTTGACCTCATGGGTCACGAGCAGGCCAGTCTACATGGAATCCGCAAGTGCAGAAAGCCAACCATCATGACTGCTCATTTATCAAACATTTGGACTACTGTAGCTTGTTAATGCTTTCAGCTCAGAATAAGAGTACCCTCTTTAGTATAGCTTTAGTACCCTCAGCTACAGAATCTGCTCATCCCGGATGTTTGTCTTGCTGGCGGGGCTCAAAAGACCTGATTATCTGGCAACAATCAGACAGATAAAACAGCAAGAAATGCAAAGTCACAAAGCATGAACTAATATGTTACAGGTAGGGCATATTATTATGCCATTCTCTGGACAGGAAAAGCTGTGCAAAGTGCAACAGTACTAGATGTTTGTGTGTGTTTAGTCAGTGGGGAGTGTTTGCGCATTCACACTGAAGTGTACTGCTCACCATGACAGCTGGGGCTTAATATGACAGGCCTGGATCGCTGCTGCCTGCCATCTGTTCGGATGATGCATTTCACGCGGTCGCATTTCAAACAGGCAGAGCCAGTCTTTCCAATCAACTTCCTCTCCACACTTACTCAAAGTCAATTTCCAACACATGACGAGATTATTATTCAGGCTTAAAGTTTGCGTTTAGCTGCAGTCTATTTTTAACTTCTACTCAGCTCAAACTGTTCATCTCATGAAATCAGTCTAGGCGTTTGCGTCGGTCGATCTTTGCAAGTGACAGACACTTGAAGGATTCGCAGCGATCCATGTGTGGTGTGAAGCAGAAAGCTGCGAAAGGATCATTTTTGATGACGAAAATCAAACGCTTTGTTACCACTGTCTCTCACTTTAAGTCCAAAGTGAGACACATTTGTAAATCAAGTCTACATGAATGAGAACGTGGAGGGCTAAGAGTAACATTTCTCCTCTCCATCGCTTAGACGAGCGAGTCCTCTGAGAGACAGTTGCATTTGTATCAGTGATGTGTCTCTCACACTTAGCGGCTTGGATACAAAACATGTTTCAACATTAACAATCTGCTCTGCCGTTATCACAGTGGGAAACATAAGAAAACTCTCAGATGTGATAATCGTGAGCAACTGACACAGACACCTAGAGTCATTTGCTTTCAATTTTCATGCTAAAATGCCTTTCTGTCTTCTTCTACTTTTGACCTTTCACACTCAATTTTTGAGTAAAGCATCTTTACATATAAGAAGGGTTTTTATGCTTGAAATTGTCTCTCTAAATCCTGAGTAAACACAAGCCTGGGTTATGATGTTTCATGTTACACTGTGCATATTGTACTCTGGGAGATAAATGAATCATGGACAATCAGATTTCAAGACAGCACACTGTACATTCGTCAACCCTGGGGTTCATGTTTATATTTGCATATTAATCAGATCACAACACTGATTGAACGAATTCTGCTTGTCGGTCTGTGAAGATAACGACACATACATAAGTCAGCTAGATCTCGATTCTAGATTGTGACTGTGAATATTTTTGAGACAAAACAAAGCTCATTAATATTTAATGGTGTAGACATTAAAGCTGAAAATTCAATTTTTTTTTAATTTCTGTAATAAAAAGGAGAAGATGTCACACCCTGGGGCTTTTGGTTTTAATCAAAGGGGGGAAAAAATGAAGAAAAGTAATGTCTACACACTGAATTTACAGCTCCAAACATGTAATATCCAAACAGCGCAAGGTATCAGTTCTTCATTATGCATTATATGTTTTTTTTTCTTTGTTTATTATTTGCTTATTGTTACTTTTTGAACCCAACTTTTTGATCAGTGAGTACGGGGCAAATGACTAAAAAATATATAATAAACACTTCAATATTAAATTAAAAAAAACTTAAGTTTGTATTCTTTGAACTTAACTCAATCTGTGACAGACTGTGATTTTTTGATATTTTATCCTTTTTGTCCAGTTCATATCAGTACTAAAAAGGCTAACAATTAATATAGGCAAAAGCAGAAAATAGAAGTTAAATATTATCTTGTCAAATGAGCATGACTGAAAACTAAATTTCTTGACCATGTTACTGTACCTCTGTTTTCTGGTAGCAGCTGACACTTTGCAAAGTTTGCATATCATGATTGCTTCATATGCAGTTTTAAAATCACTAAAAAATAAGAATTGTTCATTTTAATTTCTTTGTGTGAAAATATACCATCTACTTCACTTTCCCACAACACTGCACACCAGGGACTTTGAAGTTCTTTGAATTCAAGCCAAGAAGTAAATCTGTGATGTTTAGATCCTCTATTGGTTTTTATCACGCAAATTTGGAGGTCCGAGTTCACCAAACTTCACACACTTGAAAAACTTCAAAAACACAACTTCAAAACTTTGCAACTGCAAGTTAGAAAGTCTGAATTTTGAGATATAAGGTTGCAATTGTGTGTTATAAAGATCTAAAGTTGCTTGTTTATCCCCCGGTTTCACAGACAAGGCTTAAGCCTAGTCCTAGACTAAAATGTAAGTCTTAGCTGTTTCAACTAAAGGAAACTTGCACTGACGGATCTTAAAATATATCAGTGCCTTTGTTTTGTCTCAAAAAGCACACCAGTAATGTTTTTTCCAAGCACGTTTATAAAAAATTCTTAAATGTCATAATTGAACTATGGCCTAATCCTGGCTTAGTCTAAGCCCTGTCTGTGAAACCAGGCCTAAATCTTGCAATTCTGACTTTATAACAAGCAACTGCAAGTTATTAAGTCAGAGATGTGAGATATAAACTTGGAATTCTGAGAAAAAATATCTTTTTTTCCTCAGAATTGGACTTTATAACTCACAATTACAAGTTTATATCTCAATATTCTGAGAAAAGAGTCAGAATTGCGAGTATATCATTCAATTCTGAGAAAAAAGTGACAATTACCTTTTTATTTACCTATTTTTTATTCAGTGGCAGAAGTAGGCTTCAGTAAGTCTCCCATGTTTGTACGGGTAGGAATAAAAGTCAGTGGAGCAAAAAGTGTACTTTATGATTGGTTTACCCTATACAGTGGTACCATTTTTCTTCACAGTACCATATTTGACAATTGCTAAATACTCCACCCCCTATAAAAGACACTGTCCCAGGATGTGTAATGAAATGACACATGTTAAAATGGTTGGATGACCTCAGTACACTCCAGAGACATGTGACGTAACCACCAGATTAGGATGTAGATTCATTTCTTGGAATGGATCGAAGCACAGAGATAAGCGTATTCGACCAGACAGTGAAAGCATTTTCAGACAAAAAAAATGTTTCACTGTGCATATTTTTCATGATCTGCTTGACAAAGTGTTTACGCTATGTAAAGCATCAAGAATGGGCCATGTAATTGTGTGTGATACTCATTTACATGCCATTAGTGCTATAATGCTACGTGTGTAATATTCATAATAGAGCAGTAAGCCTACAATCGAGGGTGACATTTCCACACAGGCGCTATCATTTTCACTGGTGTGTGGAGAGGTAATTAAAAAGATCGTGTTGATTGACCTACTCAAATGTCCTTAGTTAGCGTACAAAAACCAGCAGCTCTCATTGGGTCCTGAGGCTCACATGACGAGACCATGAACAAAACATGCAAGTCACGAATTGTAATTCTCAACCTCCTGTCTTGAGGCAGCCTGCTTGATCTTATCCAGCCTGTCACACACTGTGGACTGTGACACCAGGCAAAGTCAGGTTATTTGACTGCCCTCCGCCTGCTTGAGTATACAGAGAAAGTCAATATGCTTCTCTTCATGAAAGGAAACATATCCACAGGCCCCTGTCCTTTTGAATGTCACCCTATTCTGGGCTAGCCACCTATGGATGATTAATTAAGGTCACTGTACTGCCTCACAGCCCAGCCAAACACAGCAAGGGATTACAAGACGAAAAACCTGGTGTGATATTTTATACGTTGACAGTCTGTAGATCGGGAAGTCAATGGATAGTCTAACCTTCCAATTAGCAAAGCATCACTGCATATTGACCGACTATTAGGAAAGGGAACACAATCATTTTAAAACATGTTAATATTTCAGAGCCACAGTTTTTACACCTTTCTGGGAAATCTGCCTTTGACTGACTTACTTATAGTTGTAGAAAGTATTTAACGTTAACTTCACATTGTTAAAAATTAATTTTCGAAGTTGTAAATAGACTATTGAGGTATTTATGGTAACACTTTCAATTTTGCTGGACAAACGTGTGTCTCAGTGTGGACGGAAGGCCAAAAATGTAGAGAAAAAGATGCGTCACAGATTAGTGTAGTCGTAGCCTAAGTATCATTAACAAACAACTCGGTAACTCGGGTGAAGGTGGCTTGAGCTGAAGTTATGTTGTAAAGTGCAAGAGTGCTCATTGTTTCTTGTCTTTGTGATGAATGAGGTTATGAAAGCAGCAAAGAGCTGATGTTAGAGATGTAATTTTACTCCACAAGATTTGCATACGTAATATATGCACATGTGTATTGTCTGACTACAACAAAGATCTATGAGTTTTTCCTATGCATTTCAAACCAGACTGACAATATATAATTAAGTGTATAATTCAGTTATATAAGTGTAGATGTACTAGCTCATAATAAAGGATGTCTAAGTCACATTATTAAAGGAAATCAGGAGGCAATCATTTTTATAGTGGTATCAACTGCACTATAATACAAAATATAGTATCAAAACCTATTATTTTTCTGCTTTATTGCTTAAATCTAAATAACATTTGATAGATATTATATATTTAAATTTGAATCTTTGATATTGGACCAAACTTTCACACAGCTTTATCCACAAAAATGATTACTTGCAAAACACAACAGGGATCAAAATCAAGGGGACTGATTGAGCTCCCCGTCTGCTGATTGTCACTGCCTCGGTCATTCATTATTCAGTACAATCTACTCCTGCTGACAGACTGTCACCGGACAGAGCGGGACTTCAGACTATCCACAGCTCTGTTGGCCCAACATCCAAAAGAGCCCATTTTTGTCATTGAGATCAAAGCTCTCTGAACTATTTAATGTAATGTACCAAAACAAACTAAATTGAAGTTGGGTTATGTGAACATTATTTAGTCTTACTTTGTAAAAACAATTCCAGAAAGAGCCTGTGGTTCTGAGTAAAACTAAATCTTTATAATATAACCACTAATCTAGATGATTTTACAGTAAGTACCTTTGAGAGTCATAACCTTCTGCAGTCAGCTCTAGTAGGCCGTGACCCTGCAAAGTATGAGCGATTTGTCTAGACAGTTTCAATGATGAAAAGTGAACACATCATCCATTAGGCAAGTATGCTATTCCCTACAGACACAAATATATCATTCTCTTAGTATCACGGTCTGCAAAACTGAAATAAATCAGCATGAGATATGCAAAGTCTACTACTAAATTACATTGATGTGACAACACCATGGGTGGCAAGTTTGTGGTGGATTTTCTCAGCACATGATAACAAAATGGCTTCCTGCGTTTTGGTTACACCACACTGTCTTTTGGCAGACAGAAGTTTTTCAAATATTAATAATATTTTTTAAAAACATTGGTTTACTGCATAACTTAAAAGAAATAAATTATCTCAAATTTTGTATGCTAACTTTTTTTTTAATGGTAGTTTTTTTCTCTCTCTCTCTCTAACACATATACATTCAGCCCCAGAATTGTCTAATATTTGAAACGAATTATCAACACCTGACAGCACAGGTTGTTTGAAGGCGACGATTTGTGACGCATCATCAGCTGTGACGTCATTGTTCTCTTCGAAGGTCAAATCAGTGAAAATAAGATGTGGCAGACGCAGCGTAGAAACTCTTTTGATTACGTGTTATGTGTTCAGCGCCAAGCACCCTGCTGGTCACTGTTTGTTTTGCCTTCTTTCAAAGAAATAAACCGCGTAAGGAACCGTAACAGTTGTGTTACAGTTTAAAACACTGCTTTAGTTAAAAAAAAAACGCTCAGTGCGTTACACGACCAACTCTGACTTTCACGTTACACTTCAATAAAACAAGAATAATCTTAGCCTTTACGACATGCAACAACAACTTTTACTTCTGCTTCATTCCTCGTTTAAAGGAAAAACATAGCCGACTCTAATAAATAATAAAAACATAAACGTTCAAAATATCGTCACCTATATAAAACCCAGTCACCGCGTAAATAAATTAAAAGCGCGATTCTTACGTCTTCATCCTCGCAGGTGTTTCTCTTGCGGTACTGGACCTGAGGTCGGGATGAGGTGTGATGAGGACTCTTCCCAGCCTTATTCTCCTCCTCGGGAACCTGTCCACCCAGGAGATGACTGGCTTCAGGTGGACGGGGAAAAGATTTGTTGGTGTTAATCTTCCCCGTGAATCTCTGGTAAAGCGAAGCCATGAGTCCGGTAAAACCACTAAAGCATCTCAAAGCGCGGAATCTCTCATCAGCTGCTCTCCTCGGATGTGCTTTATTTTAATGTGCCTCTCCCGCAGAAGGTGAACGCTCTTCTTCTCGAATAGCCCAGAGCCTGTTGTCCTCCGAAGAAAGGCAGTGAGACGAAGCCTTTAATTGAAATGAATCTCTAATGCGCTCCGTTGGAGTAATTTCTCTGTTTTATGGCTTTGACTGGAGCCGGGCGGCAGTAGAGAAAGTCTGCTCTGCATTCAAAGCACGTTGTATCCTCTATAGCCCGCCTGCAGAAAAGCGTCTACACAACAGCCTGTATTAAACTGCACTCTGTCAGCGGATTTAACAAACAGTGTTTACAACATCTCACTGCATTTCAGAGAATGAGGCGAGCGATGGAAAGACAGCAGTGTGAGCTTTACGCAGAGCGGTGTGTGTGTGTGTGTGTGTGTGCGTGCGTGTGGATGAGACGCGTTCTGCATGAGAAGTGACCACTGACAGGATATTTATCTGAATAACACACACACACACCACGCACAGCTCTCAAATCTCACATTCACTAAAATAAAGAGCAATTACAACGACCAAAACTTTAGACTCTCTATCATCCCATCAACTGATGGATTTTTACAAATGTCCAATATTAAGCAATAACCTCCTCTTTTACTTCTAAACAATGCTGGAAAGGTCATATGCGCAGTACTGGAGTGCCACACTGTGGTAAAATGAAATACAACAGCTTAGACTGCATTCAAGGACACGTAGTTAGTCCACTAATGCTTTCTTTCAATTAAACAAAAAAGACGTTATATTAATTAAACATCGATTGAAATGGCGTAATTGTTCAGGAATTTAAGATTTATGCGTTCAGCACAGACCGCTACAACACACAAACATCAACTTAACCGTTAGCGTGAGGCTAATTTCCCGCCAAATATGCTCCATATAGTAGTAGTACAATTATCGTTCTAGAAAACGTTCTATTAACGTGATTCTAGTTGGCCTATTTAAAGATTAACATAGCCTAAAAGGTTAGAATAGCTAGGCTACTCTTTATGAAAAAAAGAGCACTGAAATCTAAGAGGTTTGTTTCCAACACATCTGAGATCTTCTAAAATGTTTAATCTAAACTTTAAGTTTAAGCAATCTGTCAGTTTTGGCATTTCATGTAGCCTACAAACCACAAACTGTGTCAGTCCTGAGATTTTGAATATTAATATTTGGGTCATTCTTGTTATGCTGTACCTCTTGAGCTCGGTAACTTGCATTAATATGGCTGTGTTAATTTGATTGTGTTGGGAAGCATTCCATTCTATAAAAGGATGGAAATTAAAGGGAAGTGGTGTGTGGCCAAGTATGGTGACCCATACTCAGAATTTGTCCTCTACATTTAACCCATCCAAATGCACACACACAGTAGTGAACACACACCCGGAGCAGTGGGCAGCCAATGCTGCAGCACCTGGGGAGCAGCTGGGGGATCAGTGCCTTGCTCAAGGGTCTCACCTCAGTCATGGTATTGAGGGTGGAGAGAGTGCTGGTTATTCACTCCCCCCACCTACAATCCCTGCCGGACCTGAGACTCAAACCCACGACCTTCGGGTTACAAGTCCAACTCTCTATCCATTAGGCCATGGCTGCCCCTTAAGAGTTGAAGCTAGCCACTGCAGCGTGTGATTGACAGTTACAGTAGCTTACATGAAGGTGTCAAGTGATTTTGGTACTTTTAACCAACATTCTTAGTCAAATTTTGATATCCATATCAATGTAAATATGTCGAAGGTCACCTGACCAAACAGGTTTCAAAAACAGGTCTCATCGCATCCTCTTGTCAGAGAAAGTGGTAACAGTAGTATATGAATTGATGGACGATAAATATGGACTTTTAAGGTAAACAGCTAAACTAGTTATTTTTATTGTTGGCTTTTATTCAGTTGTAATCTCCAAATGTTAGTGAGAAGAAGAAGAAGAAAAACTTTTAGCAATCTGCATATGTGATAGACATCGGTTATGATTATCTTTGGTATCTCCTTTGAAGGCATATAGAGTAAAACAGCTCCATATTTAACAGCACATAAAAGAACTAGAAGTGACTTGACCTGTTTTATAAATATGTAAGTTTGTTGTGCATAACCCCTATTGAATCTAACATGCTTGTTTTAAAGTTTCAGAGCAACTAATACCACAGAACATCAGAGAATTCATTCAATCCTTTGCTAAAATTTGATAATATCATTAAGGCTTTGGTTAGTTATTATAAAAGAATAAAATTATTTATAAACTGGTATTGAAGGACACAGATGAAAACAATATTTCCAGTTTAGTTTGAGAGAGCAGGGACATGGAAACCTGAACAACGTAGTGAGATTATTTAAAATTCATCCCATATGTTCACTTAAGCTTAGAGTGAGTGTAATATTTTATTCAATATATTAATGCATACACTTGTTGGGGTCTTGTACTACATTACAGGAATAACCACTATTATTATTTTATCAGGGCCAACAAAACTACATCTGAATGAGGACCACAGAGGGGCAACAGAAACAAGAATATGTAAAAGAAATTTATTATGCTGCAGGACATGGTACATTTACAGCCTATAAAGCCTAGCACATCACTGATTATGTATTAAAAGGTCATTTTTTTGCAGCAGAAAGAACATTGTATATAATGTGCACCAAGGCTCTTAAGGAAGCCTTGGTGTCCATTATAAAACAGACAACATTCATACTACAGTTGTAAAAAAGCACTGCCATTCGAACACATGAATACACAGTAAAAATAGCACTACCAGGAAAAGCTAATATCTGTTGCATTTATTTTCTAAGATTGACTATAAGGGTTTTATTTCTACACTTAAAGTCCAAAGGCTTTTCATGTTTTTTTTTCTTCTTTTGACTGATTGTAGGTAATTCTATGCTTGTGTTTTCTGAATACCTGCACCTACTTAAGTGATATAATCCATAAATTACACAATAAACGCAAACTAATGTTTTTTTTATTTAGAACACTTTAAACGCACAAATTTATATAAACCTTGAGCCCATTCAAAACTAGTTCAAATACATTCTCCAGCTCTTGTTAATGTGCTTCAGATTGTATCCCAAATATCTCTAGAAAGCACAGGAAATTAAATAGTGTGTAACTATCAATTAATTTCCCTTTTACTGGGTATAATTTCCATTTTCCTGCAGCGCAGGCAGTCATCTGAAGTGTGCTTACTCAAAACAGAGGTGCTGGAGGCTGAATAACTTATGGCCTGCATTATTCATGCATTCGGTGCTACAAGGTGTTCAGGTTTAATTGATTCAATGGGGAAAATAGAGATGCAGATATCATGGTTATACCTTAATCGTAGCTTATAAATGATAAACTCTTAAATCTGACCTCAAGGGATGTTGCTTGACAAAGTAGTGTCTGCATTATCCAAACTATTTACCCAGAAGCCATGTTGAAGTAAACTGTATGCAAAGTCCAGCGGTCTCTCCTGTGAAGTGTTAGACTCTTTTATGATCTTTGTTGAGGTGAATGCATCATGTTACATTTCCATCATATCTTAGCCAAAAAGGTACTAAAATCAAGCCATTAAAGTAATGATATAATGTTCCAGAACACCTGACATGGAAACTCTTTCAATCTTTTTTCATCACTTTCATCTTTGAGAAATCACAGGTTTAGTTCGCACCACTCACAGCTATAATACTGGACTCAATAAAGCTCCAAACAGTGAAAAATAGTGAACAAAAATTAAATGCGCTCTCGTTTTGGCAAGATAACCATGAATGAGGAGTAAAATTGATTGCGATGAGAGATTCTGTCACTCAGCCTTCTGCAGCATCCACAACATAACATCATAAATCCTTCAAAAGGACTTTGAAATATATGTCTGTATGCTGCACAGGTGCTCTCTATGGGATCAATATGGCCGCATTGCAAAAGAAGCAAAATCTCAAGACTTGACTTATGAAAAGCCAGAAGCGAAGCTTCCTGATGCTCTCAAAGCCATAAAGCAAATCCATCCACACATTTACATCATTAATAAATTATTTAAATGTATCTATTGAGCTGAAGTGAGATTTGAATCAATTTGAGCATCAATCTTAATATCACTCTTGGCAGGGAATAATGAGACAGGTCTATTTGTCATTTGCACAGTTATCTTAAGTGTTAAAATCGAAATAAAAAACTGCATGAGAATATCCTAAAGTTTGTGTGTGACAGACAGTGATACATTTCTGCTTTAGCTTGTATATCAAAATGCAATTAACCACACAGTGATGATGACCCTAATAAGATCCAAGTTAATTTGTGGAATAAACTCCTTATCAATCAATTGCGCATCAACATTCAATTATTGGGCTCAGTTACACTGATGTGACAATGGTGAACACAATTAACTCTTTCCCCGCCAGCATTTTTCAGAAAAAGTTACCAGCCACCGCCAACATGTTTAACCATTTTCACAAAACTTTCATATTTCAGAATATTTGTTGAAAAATGTCAAAAGAAAGAACAGCACCTCTGCGTGACCGTCGACCCCAGGGAGTTAAACAAACAAAAAATCTTTTTTATTCTAACTTCATGCATTCTTTATCAATACTTTTTCATTTCCAATATATACGTTTCATTAAAAAAGCAACATTTTGAACAAAAAAGCTTAGAGCAGATGGAGCAGATCGAGTCCATCGACACCCCCAAAGCTTGGACAGTCCAAAATCACTTCCTGGGTCGACATTTCATTTGGTAATGTTATGCAGTGTTGATTTATATGCTGTTTTACTGTTTGATCACATTATTTTATATATATGTTTCTGCTTCCTCACTGAGCCAGACATTCAGTGCTCTTTTAGAAGATTTGCAATCTCCTACTTTATAGCTGTCAAAACACAGAAAGGCGAAAAATGTGAAAAAGAAAATAAAATGAATTTTTTAAAAGTCTTGGAAAAGTTTTGAATGCCCAATAATAATGGCCCACTGACAGTTTCTCTAAGTGTCTAGGACAGACAACCGTAAAGGTTTGCTCAGGTGTAAACTGCTTGATATTTGATGAGTTTGTTGTTTGTGAATTTATCTTTGAGCTGTCAACTGTGTTTAAAAGAGCATCTCTCTTTGTGGAGAGTTCAGCAGACCTCAGCCACTGAAGATCAATAGAGTAATCTGTCAGGACGCTCCACAAATACTCTGAGCAATACCAGCCTGGCTCATAGGATGACAGAGAAACATCACTTCAAGGTTTAGGGCTATATCTCAATTTGCTGCCTCATTGACTGTAATGGACAAGTGCTGAATAAGCAGAAAAGTAATTTTAAATGTAAAGAAATAACAAAGGCAGCTGAAAGAGTGTTTTCGATAAGGTGGGATTCATCTCACTGTTTGTCAGTGTCTTTGATAATGCATATATTTAAGGATGTACTCATTTATATCAATTCACACTCTTCACCTTCTCACGGTGGCTCAGTGGGTAGCAATATTGTCTCAGACCAAGAAGGTCCCGGCTGGAGCCCTTCTTGCGACTGAGACCTTTCAGTATTGAATTTACATGTTCTACCTGTGTTGGCGAGGGTCTCCTCTAGTGAAGAGTCTCCTCAATACTGAAATTTCGAGACTGTCCTCCTCCAAAAAACAACCCTATAGGTCGTTTGTGCAAGCACCTTATTACGACCTATATTTACGTTTTAAAGTTAAGCGTAAAAACAATCGTACATATTTTACTAGGTGGCTAATTTGTACGAATGACCACACATAACCCCGCCCCTAAACCTACCTTCAGAGAAATCGTGCGAAATCATGATTTATAGTGCATATACATTTTATTAGCATGTGCGTTCTCTCGTAATCATGATGACATGATTGCATATTGTCGTATAATGCAATGCTCTACCAACTGAGCTACACGAAACCCAAATTATGACACCGATAAAATAATACAAAGCATTAATATGAAAGGATCCCCTTGCCGATAGGGGCGCAAATGTAGTATACGCTCCGATGGGTCATATTTCAGGGATTATGACAAACGACCTATACGGGCATATCGGTTGGAGGACATTCAAAACGATACCTTGAAAATTTTTGATATTCAATACCATTACCATACAATACCATACCATAAAAATGAACATTTTAACTGATCAAACATGAAGACAATAAACACAAAACTGTGACAATATATGGTTTATCTGTGTTCTTCAAGCCATCTTAGGTGTTTTCATAATAATAAAGATGATTTATAACGCATTGCTAATCAACGGCACGTGTTACAGTAGAATTTTGTTGGACAACAGGTTTATAAATGCTTCTCATCACACTGCAGTGTGTGTGAACTCGCTGTCGGAGAGAAGAGAGATCGAGAAAGCACAGGAGGTATTGGTGTATCGATAATGTGAAAAAAAGAATATTGAAACCGTTTCAGATATTTTAGTATGGCTAAGTATCGAAAAATCAATATTTTTGACAACATGTTTCCTCTGGGTGGTCTGGTTTCATCCATAATCCAAAGACATGCAGCATAGGTGAATTAAAGACACTACATTGTCTGTAGGTGTGAATGTGTATGTCTGTGACGGATCAATTCAGGGTGTTTCCCTGCCTACAGCTCGAAACTCCAGGCTCCAGAATCACATAGGACAAGTAGTTTGGAAAATGGATGGATAGATGGAAATTCTCCATTCTTTCTCATCATACGCTGACATTCTGTGTTTCTTTGTATGTCTTTAACAAAAGTCACCAATAAGCTTTACTGCTAACATTGCTTCTTTGTCCTAGCACTATACCACTATACCACTCTATCACAGTATCAGCTGTTTTATATTATAGTAAGAGTATGTATTTCCTCATTACTGTATCTTCTTAGTCTTTCTAATGTGTACTTGTAATGCAGTCCTGTCCTGCAATCTAAGCATGAAATTCATTTGCAATATTAACATGGTATGAACAGAATAGGCTGCCACATTTCTGCCACTGCTTATACTGTATACCATACACATTCATGCTCCTTCATTCAAGCTGCAGTCATATCTTTCAACATGCAAAATGACCTTGGACCCAGCAATACTGGAAACTACGCCACGTTTTTGTGTAGCATGAACTATTTGTGTTCTTATAGAATTCACAATTTTGTGGAATTTGTTTAGTCTCCATTGGTGAACTGTCAGAGTTCACATTATTTTCATATGCAGCAGAGGATCGCTTGCATTTGTGCTCTCATAATGTTAAGATGCATATAAGTGAAAGTAAATGAAGTGTGGTTTTACAGTGTATTGAAGGTATGCATTTTGTCAGTATGTGTTTCTTGAAAATCTAATTACAGTAAATAACCTTGGCATATAGCGTCATGCTTCACATTTATATTCTCTATATGCTTTATACACTGTCTTTTGTACACTGTATATAAGATTTAAAGGGATAGTAAACTCAATGTGTTTTTGTCTATACATTGGAAGTCAAAGGTCACTAAAACAGTCTGTTTACAAAATTTTTCAAGATATTTTCTTTTCATAACTACTTACGAAGCTTTGATTAAAATTGTGGTACGAATGGGTCATCATTATTCTTACAGAGCATATCGACAACTACAGTACGACATTCAAAACCTCCATATATGCCTATTGCCTTTCACTTTCATCTTTAATCTCTCTCTTCTGCAGTAAATTGCATGAAACCGAGCATGAAAATGAGGATGTGTTTTCATTGAAGATTTTTCTGTTTACTGAACCAAGTTTTTCAAGAGACAGCACATCATAGAGCCTTCAAATCCAATTTTAAAATGTCCAAGATAAGGTGCCAGGGAAATTTAAACTTATCCAAGGATGATATGGAGCAGACTGTGGGAGTAAATGATGAGTGAGTAAATTAGACATCCATAGAGAGTGCAAGGATTAGACACGTGTATTAGAAACTCTTCACGTTTTAAACTTGAGGTGGTTTCGGAGGGTCATTTTCTTAAGGTGAACCCTAAAAAGATTTTTCACTGTAACTGCTGTGCGGTGTGTCAGTGCCGCCTGTGTTGCCGGGTGTGATAAGCATTGAGCCTCAATGCGTGGCAGAATGCATTTCAGCCTTGGGTCCAACAGGAAGTTTTTTATCCTCTATATGGTTGTGCATGAATGTGTATGGTATTATGCATTGGCACAGGAGACTAAAAAGTATGTTTATATATCATTTTGAGTCAAAGCGAAAG
Source organism: Tor tambroides (assembly GCA_021397915.2). Classification (NCBI taxonomy): domain Eukaryota; kingdom Metazoa; phylum Chordata; class Actinopteri; order Cypriniformes; family Cyprinidae; genus Tor; species Tor tambroides. Next base: position 3,825 of record JAFVLL020007064.1, on the reverse strand, counting down.
GGTCCAACTCTATTTAAGCAAAACAAAATGTGTGCATTTGTAAGTAATCAGATGCACCGGGACAGTACAAAAAAAGCCGCACATCTAGCTATCGAAGACTTGAAACTTCTACAACTAACAGAAGTGTTCTTGAAGATGCTTGAGCATCCATATCCAATAAAATGTTTATGAGCTCTCTTGATATAGACTGTGCAACGATCAAGACATATCAAACCTCTACTGCTTTAGTTCTTTCAGCTGTACACTTCTAAAGTTTTGTCATATCTTACAGCATGGAGAATGTTCTTGCTGGGTCCCTAATGTAGACACTTACCAAAACATTTTGTGCTTCAGCATATTCTCTTTAAAACTTAGAAATATCAAGCAGTTTTGCATGCATAATGGTTTTTGGTGTGGTTGAAATAAAAGCTGCAAATACAAGGCCTTACCTTTCCAGATGAAGCGCTGGTGTCGATCTTCAATTGAGTTGCAATAAGGACTGACATTGTGGATCTATGCGACCAACACGCGGATCTGAGTTGTATGGAAGTCCACTTGTGGTACTGCGTGTTTTACCTGCCTGTTGTTCACTCCATCTTTCCTCTGCCTCTTATATGTTCGGTCTTGGCCACACATGCACAACCACCAGCGAAGTATGCAATTCCACGGCACTCGCTGCTCTAAGCTGTATTTTTCTCCTCTCAGTCAATTTCTCTGTCCTTTCCGGCTTCCCTCACCTCTCCTCCTTTCGCTGTCTCTCTCTCCTTCTCGCCCTCCCTCACTCTTGTGTTGCCCCACTGAAGCGTGAGGGTAAACCACTTAAATATTCTGGGCAGATTTCACAAAACACACATAAAAACAGCGGCCGGTGACAGCAGCCATTGCCAAATGGTTTAGAATCCAAAGGAGAAAATTATGAATATGTAAACTGACTAGGGCTGGGTTTCAGTAGCAACAATAGTGTTGGTAAGTTCAAATAATTTCTATGAATGAGTTCAAAGTGTCAATTTTAATATTTATTTTCAATGATTTATTTGCATCATCACTTAAAAGTGTTTATGTAGTATTTTTTGATATATGCAACTGTTTTATTTTAAATATACTGTATGTATGTGACCCTGGACCACAAAACCAGTCATAAGGGTCAATTTTTTGAAAATGAGATTTATGCATCATCTGAAAGCTGAATAAATAAGATTTCCACTGATGTATGATTTATTTGGCCGAGATAAAACTATTTGAAAATCTGGAATCTGAGGGTGCAAAAAAATCTAAATAGTGAGAAAATTGCCTTTAAAGTTGTCCAAATGAAATTCTTAGCAATGCATATTACTAATTAAAAATTAATTTTTGATATATTTATGGTAGGAAATTTACAAAATATCTTCATGGAACATGATCTTTACTTAATATTCTAATTTTATTTTGGCTTTTTCTACAAAATACCCGTGCTAATGACTGGTTTTGTGGTTCAGGGCCACAAATATGTTTTAATACAGTGTGGTTTTATATTGGTGCATACATATAAAATATATATATACACACATATTCTTCCCTTTAGTGTTCCCTTTAGTGCATTCATTTAGTGAGAAAATGTGGAAAACAAAAAAACCGGGGTTTCTGTATATTCTGATTAAAAGAAAAAAATGTAGCAATTTTAGTTCAAATCCATAGATATTGAGATATATGAATATTGCTGAAAAGCTAAAATATCACTTAATTTAATAAGAAATTTCATCCAGCCCTAGTGCTGACAAATACCATGTCCACAAGGACGCTGAAGAGCATTTGCACATTTCACTGTTTATGTGGTGCTCTGAAACAGATCAATTCAGTCTAGTGCATGGTTAGCAAATGATGCAGTATAGGTGATATTTATGCTGCACGTCATGAGGTAAAGTCAGGGCGCTGGCATCCTTGCTGTCCATGCAATTTCATTTACGGAGCATCTTTGCCTCGCACACACGCCCAGTCCAGGTTTCTGACACCCAATAAAGAATTTATTACACAAACCCCAGTGACTCGGCTCTGCCAGTGACTCTGGAAGATTTGTTCTGGATACAGGAGAGGGGTAGAGAGAGGGAGAGAAGTGGCACTGTGTAGAGTGGAATTCATTAAAAGACAAGAGAGTTTTAATAAAAGCAGACAGTATAGTTGGCTAGCAGTCTATTAATTGACTGAGAGCAAAGAGAGACAAGATGTGCTGTAATGGAATATAAACATCCAAAATGTCAAGAGCCTATAGACCTTATGCGTCAGAGAAACAAGTGCGCAGACATCTTTAGAATTCTGTCTGTGAACTTCTGTTTTTGCGGTTGCTCTATTGCATCACCGTTGAAGAGTAATTAGCTGGTGAAGTGGATTTACTTATTGTAGAGTTAACAAAAGTTATCATGTGTATTGTAATGTCTGAAGCGGATGTCATAACAAATGTCAGTAGACTGGGAAGATTTTAAAATGAGCGGTTCATTCATAAATTTGTACGAACTTACCTTCATGCTATGGAAATACAAACATAAGGTCTATAGATGGCTAAATGAACAGGCACATGAAAAGTGTAAGTGTATGTGCGTGGATATTTGAGCAACATAGGCTCATTGGAAATACATGCCTCTGTATACATTTCTGCAAAACTGAAAAAACGTACCTATACGTATGATTCACTGCAGTTTTCAGTTGAAATGAACACTAGAGGCAGTAAAACTCCCGACAACTTTTATTCCTTTTCACACAATGTATGATTTACAGGTACAGAGTTTTGACTGATAAAGCCTAATTTTCACACAATTACTTGCAGAATATTATGTTATGACTTCAAAACCATTTTAATATGCTGTGAGATTTTAAAACTGATACTTTTGAACATTGTCGTCACAAACATAGCTTCATATGCATGAGTTTTCTAATCCAGTAGGTTTGCTTGGTAGCTCAAGCGATACGGCGTTGCACTTGAGTGATGAAGAGCTCCGATGCAAACCCCGTGAAACTACGGTTTGACAAAACAGCTTAAACTCACATAAGGAAGTTAAAATACCACGGCTGCGTCAACAAAAGCGTTTTTATATCACTTTTGCATCTGTTAACACTATCGGGTAGGTTTAGGGTTGGGTTTGATGTAGGGAATATTTCCAACTCGACAGAGCATTAACTCTTCTGGATATTTGAATTCTAAACAGCCACAATACATACCTCAAGCAGCCTAATAAAACCGCAGCAATACGTGCCTGTACCAACGTAATAAAAACGTGCCATGGTCACGTATTGCACGTGTGTTTTAGCGCCACTCTCTGGACATTTCACTTTGAAACTGCCGCGAAACGTGCTGTAAGTTACGGAATTACGGTGTTGCAGAAATGTATATAGAGGCATATATTTTCATCAGCCTGGGTTGCATTTGAGTGTAAGACTGTTAAAACAACTCATGAACCCGTTAAGTACAACAAACGGTAACATCCAAAAGACTCAGACATTGAAAATCTGACATTTTTCCAGATTTTAGGGTTTTAGAAATTTTAGGGTTTTGACAATTTAAAACAAATGATAGTTATGATGTAAAATGAAGAAGAAACTTCTAGGTCACTAACCAAAAAAGTCCATTTGTGACACTGATTATGTGAAAAAGTCCATTTGTGACACTGATTATGTGAACTCTTTATACAGATGGTTAGATACAGTTAGACTTTTCATAAAATAGCTGAGATTAAAATGAACACTTATTGAACAAAATATTTAATCAGTATTAACTATAATATGTGTCACGAATCTGGTCCATGCTCTTCCGGACAATCACCACCAGAGGTCACCCACTCACAGCATTGACTCTTGCACCACATTACAGTTGTCATT
>JAFVLL020007063.1:0-14703 GCA_021397915.2 Tor tambroides | reverse complement strand
AACTAATTTAAACTACCACTTACTCAAGAGTTAAGAAATCTTCCCATCTCCCGAGGGAGAAATCAAACACAGCAAAAGTCCTCCGGGTCAGCTCACTTACCTATGCGTTACCTATGCTAACTAAACAAACAATCACTCACCATCCTAAAACAAAAGAAAAGAAGGAAAAACAAGACCGAAAGCAAACACAAAAACAGAGTTCCCAGGGCAAGCCGCCATTGAAGTGCCACCAGCAGCTCTTAAATAGGCAGAGGCCTCAGGTGTTTATAATAGTCTCCGCCCCCATCCAATTAGCAGCTGCACTCAGGAAAGGAAAAAAGAAAGAGCGAACAGGGGCTCCTAACAATGCAAAACATTCTCTGTGAACATTCTTTTCATTGCATAAAGCAAAAATATGCTAATGTGTAAATGTGGACATTGTGACTTGCCTTCACTTTTACACTTTTTACACTTTCAAGCCATTTTTTTCTCACAGATGTAAATTTCCTTAAGCTTTTCCAACGGTCCAGAAGACAAATACAGATCTAAATTTCCTTAAGCTTTTGTGTACTGTAACTTTTTTAGAGATTTGTACAGCTTTTGTTTGTTGACAAAATTCCTTGCTTTGCATTACTTTTTCAGGTTAATTTAAGCAGATACTGGTATTTGGTACTTTGATGAGGTTTGAACAAAATGAAACCATTTCAGTTAATTCTGCATCAAGGATGACCTACAAAACTGATTTGGCCCTAGCCAGTAAACACTGCTATATTTGAAGTCAAAATGCTAGTTTGCTCTAAGGCAAAGTTAAGGGACAAGCTGCCCTTCACCTAAACCACCAACCCACACACACACACGTAAGCGCTCGCAACACACCTACCACATGCAATCAATACTTCAGCCAGTAGCCTTCACAGACCACAGCACATCTTGCTTTTGCTCATAAACGGAGATGGAAAGTGTGTCACAGTGCATGAAGAACCTCATGTGCTTTCCAAAACAAAACAAAACAAAACAAAACAAAAACTCAGAATTCATGTTCTGTGCAGAATTACACTAATGCAATGCATTACACATATGCTATTGTCCAACTTTCCAAATGGTACTTTCCATAATAGATATGAGATGATTTGCATTTTCAAAGCTTTGCATATCTATGAACTTCATTTGCTTGTAGGATTGTGGATTACACTATATTTTACAGTCTGTGTACTTACCCAAGAAAGTACTTGTAGCATAAGTTAACTACACGGTAGTGTTAGGTTTAGGGGTAAGTTCATGGTTAGTAGTTACTAAATGCTATAATAAGTACATAATATGTACAAGTGGAACAGGACTGTAAAATAAAGTGTTACCAATTTCATCACACTGCTTTGCCTGTTTGAAACATGCTAATTCATATTCGTTGCAGCCATATGAAAGATCAGCATGAACTCTGTAAAAAAAAAAAAAAAAATAGCAATAAATTATAGTGGAAGACCTTCATGTCTGCAGCAGTTTACTAACTGAGGAGAAACTATTTAATCTAAATGAATGGAATAGTTAGTGAATATTATCTGTAAGTCAAATATTTGAAAAAACAAACTCAACATAAATTAGTATTACTCCTGCTGGTCTCTTCGAAAATATAAATCTAGAGCAAACGATTTTAAATGTTTATCACATTTTACTGGACTAATGTCAGAGAAAAGCAATACCAGTAACTGGCTCCATGCTGGTATAAACAGATAAAGTATTTTGTCCACATCACTATAAATTCATAATTGTTTACAGTAAATTGTGCAGTGTCTAATTTTGATGCAGCATTATTACCGTAATGCGAGGGTTTTTTGCATATAAATCTGCTGGCATAATTTTGATAAAGCATCATAAGACTGAGATCATGAATCAGCCATGACAGTCTTCTGTCACGAGTTTCTGCATCTGATGAAACAACACACTAACATGATCTGGAATAATATATCAAGTTTTAATATAGTATGACACATCTGTAGTGATGTTAGTCATAGCTAGACAAAGTTTTATTAATAATACTCAGAAATAAAGCTAAGGTACTTAGTATTATATGTTTATATAAAATGCATCTAAATGATATGGTACTTGAATTTTGGTGAATGTGAATTGTAGCATTGCTTTTCTTTATGAGAATGGAAAACCCATGTCTGTGGGTTGTGAGACTGTTTGCATCTCCCCTTTCACTTGTTTACACCCCACATCCGGTGAAACCAGCTCTTTTAACAACTCAGGTCAAGTCATGTCACATCAAAAAAAAACAAACAAAAAAAAACATTATCACATCACATAATTGGGTCCAAAAATGTAACATTTATGATTCAGGTTCCATTCAGTTTTATCCCAAGATAAAATACAATCAATCAACTGTTTTAATTCGCATTTTATTTAATGAGATAAGAGTTAAAAACACCAGTGAAAAATTCTCTTTCATAAAATAATTTAAAAATGTCATATCTTTTTTTCAATGTGGTGGGAAAAATAACAGTAAGAATGCTTGAACAGTCTCTTCCTCTTCTGAACTTTGTCCTTGGAAGTACTTTTTAAAAATTTTTCAAATGAAGTTTTTAAACTGCTGACACAAGGGACAAATGTTGGTTTTAAATTATTTATGATAAATTACTTATTTTGCATACTTTTAGACCTTACACTAATGTGCAACCTCTGAAATCAAAATAAGTAAAAATAAAAAACTGTAAATATTACAGAAGCGACGATTTATTATTCACATTCAAAGACTCGATTTAGCTAACGCCCTACTAGCATTTCACAACCCATCTCTTTTTCTTCTTCCTCTTTTTTTTTTTATTATAGAATCAAACACAACACAGTACAATGGCCCACCTGCTGTTTGTGTACAGTACAAACAGACGGTTTGTGGGGGCAGGGTATTTCCCAGAACATCTAAAATTACAGTTCAAATAAACCACTCACTATAGAGAACAAAGACCTCTTCGTGCTAATGTCAGATAGGTGCCCAAAGGGAAGTTCTAAAGTCCTTGTTAAGGAAAGACAAGTTAAAACAAATCTGTGAGGGACAGATGAGCCTCCTACAGTCTAAATTTCACTTGTGCTTTGTGACTTGTAACTTGACTTGTGCATAGTGTGTTGCAGTCAGGAGGGAAAATAAAAGTGAAGGTAGAGGGAAAATATGTTTGAATATTTTATTCACAATGAGGGGATGTTGTTTATTCACGTTATTTATTGTTTTTTTATTATTATTTAGTCGTAACAAATTCTTTACAATTTACAAAATATAAAAAGTACAGTAAGTATCTCAACAACTATTCAGAATCATCTGTGTGACATCATTGGTCTGTTGTCATAATACATCTTGCATAATTGGAAAAAAAAAAAAAAATCTGTCTCAAAGATTGTTTTGTTGCACTTATTAAATGTGGTCACAATAAGATTTTTCTTGCTGTAACATTTCATAGGCCTATGTAATATATTAGCAATAAAGAAAAAGACATACTTTTGTTCAAGAAGGTCACAACAGAGATGGATAGACCAAACCAAAGCAAACACACTCAAAAACAACCCAAAAATGTTATTCTGAAAGGTGTTTTAAAGCATGGCGTCAACTAAACGGTTAAATTAGACATGCGTTTAATGTCTTTTTGGTAGATTTGAAAACATCGCCCCCTGGTGTTTCTCTCTGTTTTGTCTTACTGAACTTAGATGTGTAAGTAAATAAAAAATAAAACAGAAAAACACTAAAACATAGGTGTGGACTTTAACTCTTGACTATCTGAACATGTTTGACAGAGATAAATTGTTTTTATAAAAAAAAGGTTTAGCCCCTCATACAGTATAATTTATAAATTATAGAAATCAATAGGCTATAAAAGAAAAAAAAAGGCATTTCAAATACTAATACTTAAATGTCCCACTTCACATGACGTCATGATGTTCTTCACTTTAAATAACTAAACATAACAATGCAATTACTAATTAAATACATCATACCATTCAGGAAAAACAGGACAGACAAAGATGAGAGCAACTTCTTTTATAACATTCATCTGTGCATACGACATACAATTTCTCGTGGGCATTTACCTAGAAGAATAAGCCACACACATTGAGCTCAGACCCCTAATTTGCTAATGACCTCAATAACACTTTAACATTTTCCATCAATGCATTTCACTTGTACTTCTTAAAACACACACACAGACACCACAATACAGTTGAATATTGTAAAATAAAGCTGAATCAAAGAACATTAGGAGACAAAGACTCACAAAGAAACTATTATTATCAAACTATCGATTTAAATTCATAAATCAACCCTGTTCACGCTTGAAATGAGCTGCTTTGTGGCTCCCTCTGGTGTCTTTACCATCGACTCACCAGATTACCTACTACACGAGCAAATACAAACAAACCTAAAAATTGTATTTCACAAATGATAATACAGGTGAAAATAATGGAGGGTCAAGTGCAGTTATATATTAGACAAATAAATAATGCTATGCATATATAACAGCATCTTATGACAAACTTGTTTGCACTGAAACATTCAGTAAACTATGAAAGATTCTACATAGAAACTCTTTGTCATGACAGAAAACATTATACAGTGACGCTCTGATGTCGTTCACATTATAGTTCATTATATGCACATACAAGTTCATTTTCTTTAACAAAGCCACTATAATGCATTTTATAAGAAATACAGTATATTTTGTGGAGCAATATGAGCAGAGCTAAGAAACTATTATATGTGAGCTCAATGTTTAGTTAATCATTGAACATGTACCAGTCTCTCCATTGTACAAGGATATTACGCTTATTTATATTCCATTGAACACCATTGAAGTATAATCTTATAAAGTGAAATAATAATTTTAACCTCTTAAGACCTGAGAAAAAAGTTTTAGGAAAAAATTAGTTTTTTTCATGTCTTTAAATTGTTTAGAGCATTTAGAATAATGTAAAAAAAAACAAAAAACAAAAAAAAAACAATTATTAAAAAATGATATTTCATTCATAGGTTATGCTATGTCCTCGGTCCCAGGACATCGGGACTCAATTTCTTTGAAAAACTAAAAAGACATGAATGAACATGCATGGGCAAAAACAACTGATTTTTTAAATCACCAATACATTTTTAGTTTAAGATTTTTTTTTTTTTTTTACCAAACTTTGTATATAGATGATTCTCAGCTATGTTATAACAGAATGATTCGATATACCTTTTTTCTTTATGCAAAATGTGTGTAAAATGGCCATAAACTGGTTTTCTCATTACATACAATGTATCTGTAAATAGAATTTAGTTTTTTAAGTTGGTTTCAAACTTCCTTACGCGCTCCGCACTACTTCCAGTAGGTGGCGGGAATGCACCTTTTAAGTTGGTCCGCCAACCGCCGTTAAACTCCAGAAGAAGAAGAAGAAGAAGAAGAAGAAGAAGAAGAAAACAAAAAGTAGTAGTGACCGCTAGCGCCATAACACAGCTTTCAGTCTTCTGAGGTGAGGTAATTCGTATAGTTTGTTACAGCAGCAGTTTACAGGCTCATTTATGTGTTGTTTTAATCTGGTACAGTTTTACTTTTTGGCGTCTTTTCTGGCGTCTGTTAACTGAAATAAACATTTTAACCTAGCATTAGGGTTGCCAACCATTCCAAATAATACGGAATCCTCCCGTATTTAAGACATCAGTTTGTCCCGTATACACAGGCATACGCCGTATAACCACCCAGGCCACATGACTAGCAAACTCTAAATTGAAAATAATAAATTTTTGCACAAATCATTGTTTGTTTTGCGAATGTTTGCTGAAGGCTTTAAGACCCAGCAGAATTCTCACCCGGCTGGTCCCTCCCGCGTCTGTTTGTTGGTTGAGGTTGTTGAGATTTATGCATGTTGTGATAAATTCACAAATCCATCTTCTAAGTTACTACTACATGACTGGTGCAGATTCTTTTTAGATTTATTTATTTATTTGGAATTAAATTGTACATAAATAGACTAGGCATTATACATGCTATTTTGTTTAAGAACCAATCTATACACTTTATACACATGCAGACAATGAAATGACATACACTGTGTGGTGCAGTACAAATATTTGTCCCTTATTTTCAATGATGTGAGGAAGTATTGTTAAATTCCTTAAAACCTGAGTGACTTTTTGTGTTGTTGTATGATTGTTAACAGGGTTTTTCCTGGCCCTAAATGAGGTGGAGGTGGTAAAATGTGCACACACGCAAGGGTACAATATTTCAACTAGCTGAAGAAAACACATTTTACAAGCATGTATTTGAGGTATTTCAATAACAAGATAATTCATTTTTTTTATTTTTTTTATTTTGAGAACAGTGTCATATACATTTTTTTTCCACAGGATTTTGTGAGATTGTCATGGGGGCATCATCTCCCCACCCCCGGAAGAAAAATTTGTACATTTTAAAGATAAAGTCATTAATCTGGTGCACTTTTAAAGTTCTAAATTAAGAGCTATAACCCATGTTCAGGGTGCAAATTGAATGTAGAAAAAGTCTTTGCATTAACTCTTCCCTGAACTTTAATAGGACTCAACCCTGTAGGCCTATTTGTTATAGTATCTCAGTCTACATTACACTTACATTGATGTTTTAGAAGGCCAAACAATTAATACAAAAAAAAAAAAAAAAAAAAAAAAAGAATCTAATTAATACAAAAAAAAAAAAAAAAAAAAAAAAAGAATCTAATTAAGCCAGATTTTCTTTCTCTTGGATCTGTTTTGGGTAGTCGCCTTTGTGTTTTATATAATGGCCACTAGGAGGTGCTCTAGATGTATGTTTTCCTTGATCGGTTTTCCCTGAAGAGAGAGATGTATGTTTGTTGTGTTTTGCCTGACATGAGAGTCTGGGGCCTGTTTCATAAAACAGGTTTACCAAATAAGCCAGGTTTATTTCAGTTAGTCTGACTTTATTTTTTAACACATACAACATGATTTAAGTTTTAATGAAAAATTAATAAAAAAAAATTAATGAAAGCATCAATTTGATTAATGATTTATTTTTGAATTTGGCAGATCTGCTCCTCCAACCACACAGGAATTCACCTACAGTTCAGCTCCTCCCACAACAGTTAATTAATGAGTTTATGAAAGAAAGCCGAAAACATGTCTGATCCAGAACCCTGCAGAATAAAAGAGGAAGATACTGAACAACAAATAGGTTGGTGTATGTTCTTCATTCTTCACTAAGTTTATTCAGCTCTAGGCAGTTCATCAGATTTAGTGGCTGCAGTTAGAAAAAAAATCATATTAGCTGTGAAATAACAGTTAAAGCTGCAGTTACAAGTTTCAGTGGTTCATTTATTTTTTTGATGATTACATTGAGTTGAGCTCAGCTATTCAGCATGGATGAATATGATAGATTGTGGCGTACTGGCACTTGTGGTTAAAGGCATTAACAGTGCATAAGTCACTAATGCCATCAAAACTGCCCCTCCAAAAAGAAAACACATACTGTAACAAATTAAAAGAGTAATATGGGCCAGTATTGTCTTCAATTGTTGTTTTTAAAAAAAAAAACTGTTGTAAAAAAAAATATATATATATATATATATATATATATATATATATATGAAATCCAGAGGTGGAACCTCAAGTGAAACGAGGCTTCTGCACGGCTAAAAAGCTAGAGCTGGACCCTGAGAAGCCCCAGCATCTTTGATGCTCCAAGTCCGAGAAGCTTAAGTTCCACTGAGGCTGGACTACCCTCAAACCTCCTCGCTTTGGGGCATGGGTTACACTTTGGTCTCGGACAACGATGCACACGTCCTTCGAGCTTAAGTCCAAACCCTGCTAGCAAAGGGTGCTGTGGAGAAAGCCCCCACGGGCCACAGTAGCCACTTTTCCGCTGTCGGGCCAGTGCGAGCCAGTGCTTTCAACGGGCCGAGCGAACACGATTGTTACAGCCAGGCTATTTGTCTGATTTCTTCAAGCGGTCATATTTACCATGTTTATTATGGTAATGGCTAGCATGCATAGCCTTTTGCATCACTTATAAATATTTCTGCATTGTATGGTGATCATAATCCGCATTGGATCTCAAACAGAAGTTATTTCAAACACTCGCTGCTGTCTGAAAGTGATTTTTGAGCTAAAATGTATTTTAAAACTCTTTAATGCTGGTGTTATAGCTGTTAACTGTATGAAATAATCCACGGCGCTGACGCTCTCCAGACGTGGAGAAACTCCGCCTTTGTTCATGACCATTCTTCAAGCCCGAGCTGGCCCACTTTGGCCCGAGGTTTTCGTCGGGCCAAAAAACCCTGGCTGTTGGCCCCGAGGAAGCCCTGACAAGGCACAATCAAGCTCCGTAAGTGACAGTGGAAACATTTGGCACGCACTAGCACGCCTCCTTTTGACCCGACAGTGGAAACACAGCTAGTGAGTTCTTCTTCGTTCCAAAGAAGGATGCAGCCTCAGGCCCATCAGGCATCTGAACTGCACCTTGATAAAGCAGCCATTCAGAATGATACCCTTGAAGCAAATCCTCTTGTGAATCCTCCCAGGGGATTGGTTTTATTGGTGGATCTGAAATATGCATAAATTCATATTCAGATAGCCCCCATCACAGAACATTCTCGAGATTCACGTTCGAGGGGGGTGGCTTACCAATAAACAGTCTTACCATTCATACTGTCTCTAGCTCCATGCACTTTTACAAAATGTGTAGATGCAGCTCTCTCCCCTCTTGGACAGATGGGAATCAGCATCCTGAGCTACCTTGACAATTGGTTACTCTTAGCCCAATCAGAGCAGGAGATGTGCGCACACAGATCCTTACTCCTCAGCCACCTGGAAAGTCTGTTGTTTAGGATCAGCCTAAACTAAGGTGACCAGACCTGCCATTTTCCGGGGAAGCGTTCTGGCCAGGATTTCTATACTGTCTAAAATATCCAGGTTTTAGCTTTGTTTTCTTGTTTTCATGCTTGCTGAAGGTAATGATCTAAAAGTAGTTTGACCAATAACATGCAGGCATAATTGACCAATCGTGACGTGAGAGAAGATCTAGGAGTCTACAAAGAACGGTCAAAGCAATGCACATACATATCAGGTGTGTTTGACTTGAAGCGGCGTTGCGCGAAAGTGATTCGAAAGCTTAAAGGAGCTGTCTGCTCTGCTCTCTATAGCTCTCACAGTACTTAGATGTCATACAACGATCGATCTGCACAGCGCAAACAGCTAAAACCTGGTCATTTTAGGCAATTTAGAAATCCTAGAGAGGACGTGTCCCTGGAAAATGGCACGTCTGATCACCTTAACCTAAGCAAGATTTCTTTGGTCCCCAGTCAACAAATTCATTCCTGGGAGTGATTTTTTTTTTTTTTTTTTTAAACTTATATCTGGTTCACAGTTTTTGCAACTATTTTAATATTCTGAAAATGTTACAACCCTTACTTGTAAAATGTAGTCAACCAAAATTTAGTAATAGTTCTCACGAGGGATATTTTGGTATTCTAGTAATCTGACGATTATTCTGACGATTAATCTGATAATTATAATTAATTTTTTGTAGTAATAAAAATATACCTAAGTGAACAATAGCCTTTAAAATTACTTAAAATACATCTATAATAGCAATGAGGCAATAATAATTTGTTCAAATAAAGTATCAAAAGCAAGTAAGCATATGATTTTATTAAAGAAAACCGTTAAAATACATTATGTATTATAAACAATATAGTTAATGTACATTATGCATTATAACATGCCTGCAGAAGGCGTTCAAATGTCCACCTAATCTTTAATATTTGGCCATTTCCTTATGATAGAAAAGCTACAGCCATTCATTTCTTGAATATGTGGACATCAAAATGTGTAAACTCAGAGTGAAGCTTAAACTTTTATTTTGGAATCGCGATGAACAGTTAGTATATTTAGAAAGATATTGATGTATTCTCCTGTGTTTGCGTATGTTTAAATGATTTACCTTACAAATCTGATGCAATAGCGCATGTTGCGTTCCCAGATGAACGTTATGAATAAACCCAAAGTCACAACAACATGCAGAGATGGAGTTTGAGATGCTCCACACATATAAATGATAACAGTTTGTGTACCAGCATTTACTGTGAACGGACCCACTCTGACATGCACATACGTAACCTACACGCATGTAATAATTGAAGTGCATATATTAAACCTGCATCGCATACATTTAATTGAATCGTAGCTTTTGTGAATTCTTAATAGCATTATGTTTTATTATGGTTTTTCAGTGGGTTTAATATGTGGAATGCGCCACTTCCGGTATTTTGCCGATTACTCATCACGTGGCAAAATGCAATTGAGGATTTTTTTAAAATCGAATACTCGAATAGAATCGAGGAATCATTGCAGCCCTAGTTCTCACCACAAAAACTGTGCCTTTAATGTTTTTAAAATAATAACTGGATACTCGATTCAAATGAATTCATCAAAATGTTTATATTTTCTACTGTTACCTAAGGGTTCAGATGTCTTTTTTCTTTCACATTTATTTTCTATACCGAAAACTTTTTTTTAACTGAACTTTTTTACTTTAATTTTAGACCTGATAAAAGAAAACAAGGAGATTGAAGAACTGACTGAAGTGGAAGAGAAACATCATGTCAAAACTGAAGAAACATCCTGGAGTCCCTCATTGAAAAGAAGAGATGAAATATGTTTCACTTGCACTCAGTGTGGAAAGAGTTTCGCATGCAAGCAAAATCTTGATATTCACATAAAATGTCATCTTGAAGGGTCTTCAGATTACCTGAAGGACCACCTGAAAGTTCATACAAAGGAGAAGCCTTATGTATGTAATTTATGTGGAAAGAGTTTTAGTCTGATGGGTACATTAAAAAAACACCAGAAAAGACACAGCGGTGTGAAGGATCATGTTTGCTCTGAGTGTGGGAAGACGTTTTTTACATATAGTGCACTAAAAGTGCACCTGATAGTTCACACTACAGAAACACCTTACAAGTGTTCACACTGTGACAAGAGATTCAAACGGACAGTATATTTGAAAAGACACGAGAGGATCCACACTGGAGAGAAGCCGTACACATGTGATCATTGTGGGAAGAGTTTCGGACGAAAAGTACATCTTAACAAACACTTGACAATCCACACTGGAGAGAAGCCACACAAATGTGATCAGTGTGGGAGGGGTTTTACACAAAAAGACCTCCTAAAAGTTCACATGACAATCCACACTGGTGAAAAGCCACACACATGTGATCAATGTGGGAAGAGTTTCAGAATATCAAGTATTTTTAAAGCTCATCTGCATATTCATTTTAGTGAAAGACTGTATAAATGTGACCAGTGTGGTAAACATTTTTTAAGGAGAGTTGCCCTGAAGAGGCATCTGAAAGTTCACACAAAGGAGAAGCCTCACATGTGTTCTTCGTGTGGAAAGAGTTTTAGTGAGCTGGCTGCTTTAAAAATACACCAGATAAGGCACAGCGGTGTAAAGGATCATATTTGCGCTGAGTGTGGAAAGGCTTTTTTTACAGATGCTGAAGTGAAAATACATCAGAGAATTCACACTACAGGAACACCTTACAAGTGTTCACACTGTGACAAGACATTCAAACGCTTAGTATATCTGAAAGTACATGAGAGGATCCACACTGGAGAGAAGCCATATCACTGCCCTTCATGTGGCAAGAGCTTCACTCACTTATCTTCTCTAATCTGTCACAAAAAAAGATGCACATCTTAAATTACAGCAAGGGGTTCAAGTGTTGATCTGTACTTCCAGGTGTGATGTTGTGCAGAGCCGCATCAAGCGATTATTTTGATAATCAATTAATCAGAGATTATTAGAATGATGTTTAGGATGATTAATTGACTGATTGTTGATTATTTCAGAGATTAATCAGTAGCTTTTAAATAAACTTTTAGTAAACTGAATTGACCAATCTCCTCCAGGTTTTCTGTCCTCCTCTTAGCAGTCATTTATACACCAACTTTGTTTATAACTGAAACAAAAACAAAAATCATTTTATTTCAGAACAGATAGGAGACTAAAATATTCATCTACACACTGTTATTAAGTCAAATATTTATATACCCCTTTTTACAATACAGATTGTGTCAAAACAGCTTTACAGGAAAATAGTGTCAAAGGATCCAGAACTCCATCGTTCTCCTCTGGCCAGACAAAATCAGCAGTTTAATTCCAGGCAGCAACAAAGTCAGATTGTGTAAAGGACTCATCTAGTTCCTGTGGTCCTGTCCCAATGGCCGTCTAGGTGACGAGGTCTTCGCAGAGGATCTGTCTCTGGAGCTCAACTAGTTGTCATGGTCTTCGCTGACAATTAGGGCTGTCGAGGTCATCTCTAGGTGCTGATCCACTATCTGATCTGGATACGGACTGGATCTGGGTGGCTACGGTGACCTCGGAATAAGAATGAAACAGACTAATATTAGCATAGATGCCATTCTTCTTATGATGTAACAAGTACATTGGGTGTTATGGGAAGTGTTCCCGGTTCCGGTTGACCTAATTAATGCAGCCTAACAATCCTTTAACAGAATCAAATTATAGAAATGTGTTAGTGTGTTATGTATATGCCAGGTTAAAGAGATGGGTCTTTAATCTAGATTTAAATTGACAGAGTGTGTCTGCCTCCCGAACAGTGTTAGGTAGATTGTTCCAGAGTTTGGGCGATAAACAGGAAAAGAACCTGCCCCCCGCAGTTGATTTTGATATTCTGGGTATTATCAAATGGCCAGAGTTTTGAGATTGCAGCAGCCAGGAAGGACTGTAATGTGATATGAGGTTGCTCAAGTCAAGTACTGAGATGCTAAACCATTCAGGGCTTTATAAGCAATTAGCAAGATTTTAAAATGTATTCGATGTTCAATAGGTAGCCAGTCCAGTGTTGACAGAATTGGACTAATATTGTTGTATTTCCTGGTTCTAGTAAGAACTCTAGCTGCTGCATTTTGGACCAGCTGGACTTTAAGCATGCAGAGCAACCACCCAATAAAGCATTACAATAATCTAACCTTGAGGTCACGAACGCATGAATTAACAATTCTGCATTTGACATCGAGAGCATAGGTTGTAATTGAGATATATTTCTGAGATGAAAAAATGTGGTTTTACAAATGCTAGCAAGGTGACTTTCGAAGGAAAGATTGCTATCAAATAGCATACCTATAGGTTCTTCACTGCTGACGAAGAATTAACAGAGCAGCCATCAAGTGTTAGACAGTGTTCTAGGTTATTACATGCAGTGGTTTTTGGTCCAGTAATTAATTTGGTCCAATTTTTTTTTCCTCAGAATTGAGCAGTAAGAAATTACTAGTCATCCCGTTTTTTATGTCAACTATGCATTCTGTTAGTTTTGCAAATTGGTTTGTTTCGTTGGGCCGCGAAGAAATATAGAGCTGAGTATCATCAGCATAACAGTGAAAGCTAACACTGAGTTTTAAACAGTCATACATTTTAATTAACAAAAAAGAACTGACAGAAAACGAGTCGGCTCTGAGCTTGTATTGAGTTCATTATAAAATGTAAGACAAAAATGTTTTCGGAGATGAAGGCATACATGTTATCTTTTGTTTTGGTGTAAATGAATCTCTTAACACTAAATGGCAATAATGTGGCCACTGGGAGACCACAGACAGTTGTCATTCATTGCACTGCATTAATAGAAAGCCAGTTAATGTAAAGATTTTTAATACAAAGTGTTTTTACAAAATTAAGTTATAATAGTATTAATAGTAATGTGGGAACGTGCAACATGTACACTTACTAGGCCATCTCTTTGGGTGGACTCTAGTGTCCAGATTTCTGAAATGGAAACAAGGGACATTTCCTAATTTAGTGGTCAAACTACAATTGAAATCACATCTATTACATATGAATTAAAAAAAAATAGGGACAAAACATTTTTGTTTATGTTGTGACTTCCAAATACTACTATTATAATTAAAAATTATAATGAACAAACTGACACTAACGGGTTTTAACACAATTCACCAAAATGCAGTTAAAAAGTGTTAAATATTTGTTAGTTTTATTCATCATATTTCTTTGTATCTATTTTGTTTAATTTTTGTAATGTGACTTTACAAAACCATTTTACAAAAATTAAACAAAATAGATAGAACATAAATAAAACTAACAAAATATTTAACATTTTTAAACTAATTACTATTTAAATTTTTCTGTGAATAGCATATACGAAATAATAATAGTAATAATACAAATTAAAACTTTTTTAACTGTTAATGTTTGTACTTTAGGAAATTGTTTATTTTTTGGTATCTTATCCTTAATTAAGCTATTTATTTAACAATTAAGGCTCATTGTGAGCAGAAAATATGTGCTTTCTGTAAATGTTATTGTTTCTTGTATAATTGTTTAGTTGATGTTTCTCACTAAGCAACTGCATGCAGTGTAAGTTGACGTACAGGTCTGAGCCAGGTTTGAGTGCGGTAAATGCCTTAATCATTTTAACGCCTTATTTTTTCCGTAATTAACCTCACCTAATTGCAATATCTATGATATATACAGCATCACACCATCTTCTTTCAGTCTGAAGTAATGATGTACAGGTGCATCTCAATAAATTAGAATGTCGTGAAAAAGTTCATTTTTTTCTTGTAAGTTATTTCAAAAAGTGCAACTTTCATATATTTTAGATTCATTGCATGCAAAGTAAAACATTTCAAAAGTTTTTTTGTTTTAATTTTGATGATTAGAGCTTACAGCTCATGAA
>JAFVLL020007062.1:0-10056 GCA_021397915.2 Tor tambroides | reverse complement strand
ATATAAAGTCAGGATTGCGAGAAAAAAGACAATTGTGAGAGAAAGTCAGATTAGCGAGATATAAAGTAAAAATTGTGAGATATAAAGTAAAAATTGTGATATATAAAGTCAAAAATGTGAGATATAAAGTCAGGATTGCGAGAAAAAAGACAATTGTGAGAGAAAGTCAGATTAGCGAGATATAAAGTAAAAATTGTGAGATATAAAGTAAAAATTGTGAGATATAAAGTAAAAATTGTGATATATAAAGTCAAAAATGTGAGATATAAAGTCAGGATTGCGAGAAAAAAGACAATTGTGAGAGAAAGTCAGATTAGCGAGATATAAAGTAAAAATTGTGAGATATGTCACACTTGAAGAAAAAAGACAGAATTGCAAGAGAAAGTCAAAATTGAGATATAAAGTCAAAATTGCAAGATATAATGTCAGAAACTCAAGAAAAAAGTCAGAATTGCGAGATATGAAGTCAGATATTCAAGAAAAAAGACATAATTGCAAGAGAATGTCACAGTTGTGAGAAAAAAGTCAGAATTTAAATGTTAAACTCGCAATTTCAAGGTATAAAATCACAATTCTGAGAAGAAAAGATGAAATTATAAGATATAAAGTCAGAATTGCAAGAAAAAAATAAGAATTATGACACAGAAAGTCGCAATTAGCTTTTATTTATTTATTAATTTTATTCAGTGGCAAAAAACTGAATTCTGAGATATGAACTAAGAATTTAGAGAAAAAAGTAAGAATTTTGAATTTATATCACTTTTTTTTCTCAGAATTGCAAGAAAATTAGACAGATAAAAACTTAAATTAATTAATTTTTTTTTATCTTGTGGCAGAAACAAGCTTCTATACGAAACCACAAAACTCGACCAAACCAAAAATATTTCTTAATATTATTATTATAAAAGTAAATATTAATTATAATTTATTTTGTTTGTTTTTCTGTTTAAAACACTTGAAAAGTCAGTAAATTGAACAATACAAAATATGCACATTTAAGATAAATTCTCTGAAAACAAATCTTACTATTATATCGTATGCAATTTTGCTGCTTAGGATGTTTTAAAAATGTTTATGATACTGATTAAAATAGGGTATATGATTAAAAATATGATTTTATCACTGTATTTTAACACAGAAATGGCAAAAAAACCTTTAGTATATCACTGTGCCCTAACCAGATGTGACACAATAAAGTGGCAAACAATAAAAAGTGAAAAAAAACCCAGAATTTTTCATAAAAGTGACACGCGATAAGCGTCAAAAAACCTTCAGTAATGTGATTCATAATATCTATCACTCTAATGCTTATTAAATTCCTAATGCTACAAAAACGTCTGACTTCAAGCTCATTTTAATAGCCCTGCCCATACTGTAATCTCATTGGTCAAAAATAACTGCTCACTAAACAAATATCACAATTATCTTCTGATTGGCTGTAATTGCATCACATCACACATCAGTTGCTTGTTTTCGCATCCTCAAAAACACCATGACTGTGTATTTTTATAAACAATTTCAGCTACTTGCAACATCTCTAAAGGATTAAATCTACAGCAAAGTGCTGCCGTTTGAATCATTTATAGCGATGCATTATTAAACAGTTGTTGGTTGAAGTTTTTGTGTCCCAAAGTGAGGCATTGTCAGAAGGAAAATGATGAAATAGCATTATGTAGATGTGTTTTAACAGTAGTAACAGCATCACTGATGGTGCACTGTGAGGTGATAGCATGATGGTTGAAGATCTGGGCCACCAACGCAAAAAGCAAAGAATTGCTGAGGTCTTGGCACTGACATCAAAAATTGTGCCATCAAGCGAGGCATTTAACCTCAGATTGCTCCGAGCAACTGTCTGAATGAAGAATGGATGTCTGTATCGCAAACACAAGACACAGGAGGAGAGAGTGTCTACATAACCTGCGGTTAAACAAGCTTTCTGTGCCTCTGATGTATTTAATGCTCACTAGCAAGCACGGAAGATTTTATTCCATGTATAATTTAAATTCTTTATATAAATAAAAAAGGAGTCAAATTAATTATGCGCCCTCATCAGAAACCTTGTTGTAGCCAAACTCTACGGCAGAACCCTTTACAGAGCATGCAGTTTAAAAATAATCTGTGAATAAATAAACTTAATTCAATACTGAAAACATATAAATGAAAGAGTTCAGGACTGATTTACCCAATATTTTGTGTGCTATGTATTTTTATGCTTATTGTAGCATTAGCTTGACATCAACTGCGACTTGATTGAAGCACTATTCGTGTTGCTTGCTATAGAGTGTCCCAAATCAGTCACTGATGAGGTTGTTTAGCTCTGTTCCTAAAGCTAGTGAGCTGTCAGCAACTCCACACGTAATAAAAATAGCACTGCTCGTGTGAAATGCAACAGAGACTTGACTAACACCTGCTAACAGAGTTAAATTCAGTACAGATTGACATTAGCATGTTGCTAAGCTAACATGATACTTTAATAAACGCAATCAGTACATTGTAGCCTACTCATAAACATTGCCCATATGAATAATTGCATAATAATTGCACCGAATGCACACTTTTAGTGTACCTAAAATCTTAAAAGTTTATATTTAAAAAGGAAACTGTATTTGCAGATAATATTAATGAACAAAAGGCCACTTAAGTGTACTTAAAAACTAGTGTACTTTTATGACTGTTTTCAAAATACTTAAAAATTGCACTTTTATTTATTGCTAAATGTATAGTTTTACTTTGAAGTACTACTATTTTAAATCATTGTTTGAATAATATATATATATATATATATATATATACACACACACTAAACTGCAAATTCGTCATTACAAAATATATTTAAATACAAGTTTCAACAGAAATTACACTTAAGTATATTTTAGTTTACCATAAATGCTTGTCAGTACATTTGACAGTACACTTTAACCATATTTCAAAGACAATTGAAGTAATTATGAAATTACCTATAAATATGTACTACTAATGTGGGTCAAAAACACTTAACTAATTTAATTACTCTTTTTACAATTATGCTAGAGTGTGCTTGCTTTTCATAAGGGTGGGTAAAATGCTCTATTTTACAAGATAATTTTCTAAAATAGATTTTTTTTTTAATTGATACTTAAAATTAGTGTTGAATGAAACCACATCTCTCAATTTCTTGTGGATCATCTGCCATGTATTTTTATAATAAATGTAATGTGATGCATTCTGGGATTGTTTCATCATAAAGATTAAACATGTGAAACTGAAGCATCATTATAATGTCGACTTTCTAGAGCAGCTGTCATTGGAAGCGCACTTCTGATCCCTTAAATTCTATGTAGGGAACTCATGCAGCTTTGGAGGAGAGCTTATATTTCTCTTTCTCTTTAAGGGGTTTGTTGAGGCATGAAATGCGTGGCGGGCGAAAGTAACCGCACACTTCCTTTACTGTCACATCCGATTACAGAGCAACACTGAGCCTTAACCTCGTAAATAAAACAATCAATGAGTCTGTACCGTGAGTCACTTGAGTTGACAGGAAAGGATTCTAACCTTGTCTAATCCCATTACAGCAGCTGATGTGAATTACTAAAAGTTTTGTATACATTTTTAATAACTAGGTATGTCGTTCATGTGTTAATATGTTTCTAACAAGTCTCAGAAGGAAGTCCATTTGTACAAGGTACATCTGAATGATTCAAGGTGTCCTTTGGGTAATGACAGGACCGAACGTCCTCTATCCATCATGAGACACTGTTAACGTGACATTACTCCAGATTAACCTGGTATATAAAGTAATTGCATGTTTTCATTCTCCTGCAATTGGAGGCGAAATTACCACCGTTATTACCACCTTTTTGGTCAATAAACCATAATTCATAATTATATAAGTAAAATAATATTTAATAGCAGTCAAAGTTCAGCTTTAACCTTAATGCACTCTATAAGGGGCTGTTCACACTGAACGCATCTTTGCATCTAAAAATGCAAGACGCAGCGCTCAGGAATGTTATTTAAAACAACGCAGCACAGAGTGCCTCCTCCACCATGTTGCTATCAAATAAAACAGTTGCCATGCCAACTTGCTACTGAAAACAAAAGCTTGCAACACTTGCCCCGCCTCCAGGGTCTTCTGATTGGTCCACTGTTTTGGAACTGACAATGATGAGAGGCGATGCGCGTGAAAGTTGAAATTCTTTTAATTTGAAACGGTGTTTTAATACACATCCATGTAGTGCATGTTTACATAAAAAAACAATGGAAAAGTAGTGCAATGCAATGGAAAAACGCGTTCTGTGTGAACGGCCCTTAATACTTAGGCTATCAAATGTATAGAAAGTAAAAATGAGATACAGAAAATAAAGAGCACAATACACATCCATTGCAGTTTCATTATGTTCAATCCGAAACTTGACCAACTTATTCTTTAGGACGTCTTTAAGAATGCTTGAATAAATATTTACTGATAATTCTTGCCAAGGTCGAGTTTAAAATTCTGAGATTTTGAATGAATGAAATAAGACCCTGCCCTCAAAAGAACTTGCCAAACAAGAGAATATTAGATTACTGGCACAATATCAGATATTTATTTTAAAAATAAATAAAAATAAAAAAGTTTTTATTAAAAAAAACTTCATATCAATTCAATGGAGATGGTCAAAGGTCTGTTGTTGCCACAAGCAAGCTAGCCATTGTGTATTTCCACATTGTACCACACTTGTATGCACTGCATTCAGTTTATAAAAGTTTAATTGTATGTGACCCCGAAACAAGACAATCACCCACAACCCTCTAGAAACCTACAGGAGAATGTCTCAAACAGCAAAAATGAAGAATTGACCAAGAACAAGCAAAAGCTCAGAAATGAACCCAATGGAAAAGCTGCAGGAGAACTTGAAGTAGGCAGTACAAGGAGGACTGCTCTTTTTCACAGTTTTCTGAAAGGAGGAATTGGCAAATTGTTCACGAAGGTCATCTAAGAGACTGACAAGAAGCACTTCTGCCAAGAAGTGATCTCTCCCAAAGGAAGCCACACCAGCTATTGAAGTTCCAGGAGTAGTTATATTTTTCCAACAACAGATGGCTATATTTTCTGACTTTATTTGGTTGAATAGGTGATTACAAAGAATAACAGTTATTTATTTGATAAATTAGATCACTCTGAGTGTTAATGTAACTGTTAAAATAAAGACTTCTTAAGAAGTCAGCCAAGCCGACAAAATTCTCACTGTGCAAAAATAGGGAGAGTATATCGTACGGTAAACACAAAACAATATCCAAAAAAAAGGACAAAAGAGTCTGACATCCTCAGACATCTCTTCTCTCAGGACTAACTCATCATTTCCACCAATTCTGACAGGTAAGTTGTTTGCTAGAGGGATACCAGGAACTTGTCAAGAAAAACACAAAACGAGACAGTTCCCACAGATAAACACATTGCGAGGTTGAGGTGTGTGTATCGTAAATGATGGGGGCCGTTATGACCTTGTGGGTTTGTGGTAGACAAATGGGTCCACAGGTGGGGCAGAGGTGCGTTGGCCTAGAGGTGGCTTAGTTTAGTCTACAGCTGAGAGGAGCTGGGACACTGGAATCTCCTTTGTTGCCTGAGGTGGAGTCAGGAGGTAACTGTAAAATTCAGAGTTCATTCAGAAGTCGCTGGTGCAGTGGAAGGTGCTGTCAAGTCGATCTTCAGAGTACATCCCAGGAATGTACCGGGCTGCTACAATCAGCATTTGAGAGGAACTGGAAGACTGGCATATCCTTTGTTTCCCAAGGTAGAGTCAAGAAGCAACTCTTGGAATTCATTCAGATGACTCTGGAATAGTGGAAAGTGCTGTTTAGCCAGTCTTTTGAGTACATTCAAATGTGAACCTATTAATAGGTTGTACACTTGGAAACATCCCCCTAAAAAATGTGTACAATTAGGTCAGGTGAAGCTAAAACTTCCTTAAAATGGATTTTGCATGTCCTCAAACAATATTTTGTTTACAAAGTATTGGGCTTCTACAATGAGTGCTTACAAGGAACTGGGAGATCGGCATCTCCATTGTAGCCTTAGGTGGAGTCATTAGGCAACTGTAAAACTCTGAGAATCCATTCAAAAGTTCTATGGAATAGTGGAAGGTCTTCTAGATAAAATTTGAAAGCAAATAATAAAGACTGGCTGTACACTTGTACACCCCAAAGAAATGTGGCTGGCCAATAAGAGTCAGGTGAACCTGACTCCAGCCCAGTTTTACAGGACTTTCTTAAATTACTCAAATCCCTAGAAATAAAGTTGTGTTGCAGGGTACAATCCGGCAACAATGAGCCCCAGGTGGAGTCAAGAGGTAACTGTGAGTCCCTGAGACTCATTTAGAAATCCCTGGAATAGTGAAAAGAGCAAGTCCAGTGTTTACCAACCTTGTTCCTAGAAGCACACCAACGGCACACATTTTCAAACTCTTCCTAAACAAACACACCTGATTTAACTAGTAGCTTGTTACTCTTAAGACCAGGGGCTAGTTGCATAAATATAATCACTATGTTAAGACTGTGTCTTACAAACTAGTTCGACCAATTAGTAGTTAGCCAAGAGGTAATCAGACTTACTTTTTGGATTCAAATTAGACCATGATTCCTTTTCATAACTGACAAAACTGGAAAAAATTAGATGACTAAATTTTTATGACAAGTTTAGTGGTTTTAGCGACCAGCCCCTGGGCTACATCTGAAATCGCATACTTTCCCTAGTATGTAGTAGGCGAAAAACAGTACATGACCAAAGAGGTATGTCAGAATTCACAGTACTCATAAAGAGTAGGCAAAAAAGTACCTGGATGACCTACTACTTCCGATGTGATTCTGAAGTGTGCATACAGTGGACACTTTACTATCCCATGAGGCCACAGGAGAGGATTTATGAATGGCAGTGACGAAACTGATGCTGGTGGGTCATGTGACAACATGGCGTATTGGGTACGTCCAGGTTACATTCATACCACACACATTCATACTATATAGAACATATTTTTTTGTGATTGTGAAGTAATTACTTATTCAAAAAAGTACCTACTCAAAAGAGCATGCGATTTCGGATGCAGCCCTGAAATGTATGGGTCAGACAAGGGAACAGGGTTGGAAAACACTGGAGTAGTTAATCTTCAAGGTAAATCCATCTGGACAGTAGATACTGGAAAAAGGTCAATTGTCTTCTCTTACATTCATCAGTACAGGTGGCATAGAGAATTAATAGGATCAAAGAGCTTCTTCATTTTAGATTCAATGAGTGCTTTTACTGGCTGTTCCAACCCTCTCACAACATTGTCTTCATCTGAGAGTTTTGTGAGGAGCAGGCAATTTAACCAATTTAAATGGGGAATGATCATTTATCTACAATTTTTTCTTTTTTAAAACATTTAGTTAAACCATTTAGTTTTACATTATTAACAGTGGTGCTTCACAGTTAAGCCTAAAGTATACTTCAGTTTTTATGTGTACCCAAGGATCCGTGTACAGTGCCTGTGGTGCAAATTTCGTAACCAGAACAGTATCTGCGTACTGCACACACACCACCCGATTTTTGTAACTGGGCCACATATGCATATTGAATTTGTTTAGAATTTGAAAGGCTACGTTTTTGACTATACGCACACACTAGCTTGATTGAAGTATACATAGGCCTTTAGACCATTTGCACTGTAAACCTAGCGTTCTCTAACGGCGGCGACTTTGGCCTTATCCCATGGAATGTTGACTGCCTGCAGGTCATCTATAAAAATCCTTCGACATGTGATTTTCGGTTGTACTCATTTTCATTTGCCTTGTGCAGCCTGCCAGAATATCGGCATCCCGGTAAATGATCTTGCGGAGGCTTCGCAGACATCGGAGATGGAAAATTCCAACTTTCGAGTGACATCTTCCATCATCTTCCAGGTTTCTCTGTCAGCACAACGATCGTGCTCAGCAACCACAATTTAATCTGCAGGGAGAGGAAATTCCAGATTGGGCAAGTTGTTGGAACGTGGCACATGCCTTGCCAATATGGCAGACGACATCTCACTCTGCGTCCCTGTCCAAGGAGATTACGCTACCAAGATAAGTGAAAATTGCCACTTCCTCCACCTGTTGTCCACTGATGGTAATCGGGACTCTCGAGTTTCCGTAACCGATGCGGATGACCTTGGTCATCTGTCCACCGATTCGGACTGCAGCGCTGGCCGCTTGATTTTCTATGGCTGTAGAACTTTTCCAAACTGTAAAACATCTTTAAATTTACCCCTTTTAATGCTGCATTCACATGGTATCACAAGTATTGTTATTATTGTAATAGTTTCCTAGTCAGAAATTAGACATTGAACTGCCTCTCAAGTCGTATTTACGACTGGAAAACCAGGAATAATTCTGATACCCAAGTTTCCAAGTTTGGCAGGCCATAAACTTTAAACATGGTGAAGGAAAGTTATGTTTATTTACATATATAAATAACCGTTTGGTGCATATTGGATGTATTTTGCTCAGCAAAAACAGCTTTTATTTGCCCAGAACTTCAGAATCATCAGCAACCTGACTATGTCGATCAGTGAATCATTGTCTATGTTGCTGGCTATCTAGTTTAGTAAATGTAAAGCATAGCTAATGTTTACATGGTTGTCAACGAATGAAACGCAACATTTTATTCAAAATCCATCGGAAATTTGATTATCGATAACTGTAACAAGATTTCCCCATAAAATAGGCAATAATGAACTTAGTGTCCTCCATGGTTCCTATTCGTTCAAAGCGCATCAATGCAACAAATTCTTAAGAAATGAGAAGTGGGAAATTTCCCATAGCAATGCGAAGACAGAGCAACACGGCTGCTACAGCTCTATATACACTCACATGGACATCCTCACTTTTTTATTGGCTGATAACCAATAAATGGCTGATCTTAAAATTCTACAAAAGCAATAAAAGAACATATACTTAAGATTACTCTTGATTATATGTTTTGGACTTTTTTAGTTGGGTGCATTGTACTATCAGTCAGACAGCAGTCTGTCTTCCTGTCTAAGTTCTTGGCCAGAATAGGCTGCAAGGTGAACTGCACTATATACTGTATGTCGACTAGATCTGCAAGAAACAGCTATTCTACATTGAAGCGCTGAGTGATTTATGAATACAATCCACTGCTGAGGATATTCTCAGACGGTGCATTTGTATCGACACATCACTCATCTCCCTTCCACCCATCTTTTGTAATTTTTCATCTTATCTTTCACTGCAACGTGCCGCCAATTTCCTCCTCTTTGAATTTTTTCTGCTTTATCTTCCTTTTCTCGTTCTTTTACTGGAAGTGTCTATGTGACAAGAAGCAGAGGCCTATCTTTATCCTGTCACTCTTTATAACAGTTACAAGATAGCCACAGTCTGGCTTCAGGCCAGTTAACCATATCGCAGAGACAGAACTGCTATTCTCGCTAACCGCTAGCTGACAGCTGAGGAAGTGTCAAACCACAGGAAGTGACATGTAAAAACTTATTAAAAACACTGTCGTTTTCCAACACAGGTTAGCAGAAATTACTGATGCATGCTTGAAACAAAGGAACTTTCTCAAACAAAACCCAAGCTAGCTGGATAGATAGATACTTTCTCGTCTTTTCATATATTTCACTTAATCTGACAGCCTTGATGGCATAAATACATCATATTGGGCTAAGATAAATGACATCTTTCACTCTCACCCTGTCAATGACAGATGGTGCAAGATTTAAGTAATTTTAACCACCATGGTTTGTACTTCATGCTTTTTTGGCTTGTCTTCTGTCTCTTTGTAGTTTTGTTTTTGTACCAGTTTTAATGTTGGTCCAAACGATACATTTGTTTGACTGGTTAGCATGGCCCTGTTAGACCTGCTGGTAGATGTCGCAACAACAAATTTTTTTCCAAGCAAATATTTTTATATATTTCTATAAAATAGTGAATAATTTATAAATTGGTTATGGATAAATAATGCGATTAAAGTATTTTAAAGGGGACCTATTATGCTCCTTTTTACAAGATGTAAAATAAGTCTCTGATGTCCCCAGAGTGTGTATGTGAAGTTTTAGCTCAAAA
>JAFVLL020007061.1:14193-66603 GCA_021397915.2 Tor tambroides | reverse complement strand
GAATGGATTCAAAAACGGTAAAACTCAACTGTTTAACTCTTGGGGACTTGGAAAATGAGCCTATTTCCAAAAAAAGTGGAGTGTTCCTTTAAGAATATATTTATATATGTATGTGCAACCGTATTTTATATAAATTACTGTTGCTAATTTTTAACAGGATTAATGTTTGTTAAATTTGACATCTTAACAGTTTACTTCTATTGAACCTAATAATTATACAAAGACAAAAAATTTTTTAAGTCTTTTTAAATGTTAATTACCAAATATTTTTTTATGAAATATTTGAATTGATAGCCCTAATAAGTAAAATACATGTAAAATATAATATTTCACATAAATAAGTATAAAATATTAATATTATACTGTTTTACATTTGGTATTTATAAAATTATTTATGTAATGTATGCATGTAAATATATAACATATACATGTATATGCACAGACACACACACACACACACATATACATATATGCATATATACATATACACATATATACTTTTTTTTGTGACCTAGCAGTTAGTGCACATGCTGCTGCTGCCACGTACAGCTGTGTCTCTCATCTGGGATTCGAGATTCTGTCTCGTTGTCCATTGTACTCCCCATCTCTACCGTCTCTCTGATTACAAATGGCAAACAGCCCAGAAAAATACAAACAAAAAGTTTCACAGCTTCAGATATGTTATGAGTTCATAATTCACATTTACCAAAACTCTCTGGGTCTTCTTCCCACATGGTTAGCTCTTCCTCTGTCAGCAGAAAGTATTTGGATACCAGTCTCCTGCCAATCTCCGTCAGCGTTTGGTGTGTAAAGAATGCAGTCTTAATTTTATGTGCCTCCAGGCTCTCTGGCTTACTGTCTGCAATGCATATTGCAACATCAATTTAATATACAATTATGCATATAGTAATGTTCAAGATATTAGATCATTCATTAAATGTCTCAAATGCTCCTACAGTCCATTAGTACGGCAATAAAACATTGAAACGGGAGGCATTTTTATATCAGTTTACTTCAATCTCTATCTAGGGAACCTCAGTCATGACCAAACAGCCAGATTTCATTATGAAACATCTCATCGATTCACTCTTGCCCTCTACCAACTCAGAAATGCCCTTGATGTGTTTAAAGGCTGTTATTCATTTTCCTATTCGAATAAGCTAGAACTTTAAAATGGAGGCACGCCATGCCAAAGTCACTACGCTGCCTACCTTCAATGTTCTTGGCAGGTTTGTAGGCATCGTTTTTGACGATCATCTTGATGAGGTTCATGCACTGTACAATAAAACGCTCGAAAACAACTCCCTCACCAGCCTCGGTGAACACATAGCTCACCGCGAACTCCAGCGAACGCTGAATGAGAGGGATGAAAGGCCACGGGTGATATTCCAGGAAGTCCAGCAGCTAGTAGAGAGCATAAGAGACGACATTAAACCACAGTTGAGGAGTACATCATCTCAAGTATAAGTGCCCAGATTATTTCCTTTGACCTCTAACTGACTGAACGTTTAGACTTACAAATTTGGTGAACAAAATGATGGTCTTCTCAAGCTTTTCCCTGCAAAGACTGCCTGGTCCAATTTGTCGGCCTGCAAACAGTAGATGGAAAGGCTGAAAAAAAATGCCTTGGTTTCTTTGTATAAAAAAAATAAAAATTCGGTCATTATTTGTTCACCCAAACGTTGTTTAAAACTTTTTATAGCTTCTCGGTCTTCTAAACAGACGATATTTCAAGCTGTAACTCACTGAAAATCCAATCTAGCTCTTCTTAGCACTTTCATGAAAGTTCAAAATCTGTCTGAATGATTTGTTCACAAGTTTGCCTGATCCGGTTCCGGATTACAACTCAGTGACACAATGATTCGATCACTGGAGAGTTTTCTGGGAATATAGATTTTGGGTCTGTTCTTCACACAAAGTTTCCGGTTTGCATTAAAGGCCTTAGCACAGAAGACATCTGAACTACTTTTTATAATTTATTTTTGGTGCTTTTTGGTCATTTTGAAGCTTGACAGCCCTAGTCCTCAGTGGGGGCTTTCGCAGCGGAGGAATCTTTTCATAGTTCCTAGAACTACTGGCAGAACTACCCGCTTTTTGGCGCGTTCACACCGCAGGAACTAGGAATGGTTTTAGCTCTAGGAAGTCCATTTGGGGGAACTTAAATTAGCTCCTACTTCAGAGTAGGGTCTAAAACAGTTCTATAGGAACTACCAGTGACGCAGTCGGTGTGAATGCAACCAGGAAAACAGCCTGAGGGGGTAAAAGGTTTTTTGGGAACCACCCTGCTGGCTAGTTCCTAGAACTGAGTTCTTAGAACTACACTGTGCGAAAGCCCCATTCATATTCATTATATGAAAAAGAGGGGCCAACATTCAATTTTTGCGTCCCACAGAAGTAGGTAGCCTAATTCATTTATGATTGGAACGGCATGAGGGTGAGTAAATGATGACAGAATTTTCATTTTTGACAAACTGTGTCTTTAAAGCATCTTTTGTTATTGATCACATTGGCTAAATCAGTCAAACGAAAGTTACAAAAATTAAGAAACCAAAAAAAGGCTGTTTGGCTCCTCTCAGCAGCCAAACAGCAAAGACTAATCTGTTTCCTTACAAGTCAACAGTCAGGACAGCGTGATACAGTGTGATAGAGCAGGGTAACCTTTCAAAGGGGATTGGGCATCAATTTCTCGGTGCGGAGAGAAATGAAGAAATGAATAGAACCCAAAAATCCTGGATTATTTGGCAGACCTTATCTGGCCCAGAGTTGATATTTCACATTCTGTTTGCTCATAAGCTAAGTCTCTCATCCACGCTGAAATACCAGCAGGCCGAATGGAACCTGACCTGCGGCCCAGCCAGGAGAACATATTGCCTGTGATATCACCAGTAGATAACAGCTTGCTTCTGTCTCATCTGATGATATATAACTCATGCAACGACGAGGCTGGGAAAAGCAGGGCACAGTGTCTCCAGGTGAAACCATGCAGATATGGCATTATTGTCTTTTGCTTGAGCAGAAATTTCGTTTGAGCCTTTGAAGTGGTGATCTTTCAAAAATAAATTAGTTCGGCCTTCGACTATGCACTCTATATTCAAGCAATAAAGAATTCCAGTCTGGCAGAATTAACCTTGTGATCTCAATCAGAAATATCGAAAAGTTCTTTTCATACAAATCCTTTTTACTTAGAATATTATTTTCGATTAAGCTGCAAAAAAGATCATATTAAAGTATAAGGAACCAGTAATATTTCAAAATGAAGAGCTTTCTATATAAATTTATTTAATAGCCTTAAAACTTTAGTTGGGTCAATGACTTAAATTGACATTCACAAATGAACAGGAATGTGTTTTTTCCACTCAATATCACATAACTGAACTCTGTAACTTGAAAACATGGCTGTTATCTCTGAATGGGCTGAGGATTAAAAACTTGAGCCTCAAATCAAATGTTTATGTCTCCTAAATGGTTGTTTCTCCAAATCCAATTCCACTACAATACAATAGCACTTTATTTCCCAAATGGTAACAGCTTTGAATAAAATTTAATTGGAAAAAGTCTCACAGTACATTGTGGAGGGAAAAAAGTCTTTGAAGGGGTTCTTAGTTATTTGTCCTCATTAAAAAAAGTTTTTCACAAAGAAATGAATAGTACTGAAAATACTGAACTGTCAAATAAGTAGCAGACATGTTGATCACATGTTGATCACATGACTAGTCAAACGCTACCTACTTTATCTCAGTAACCTCCTGTTACTGGATACTTTTGCTAACAGACTAAATCATGGTTTACTGTAAATAGAACATTTTTTACAATGGCATCAACTGAAAACCTAAACTAAGCACAACATAAACAAAATTCTTCAGTGCACCTTAAAATCTAATTAATGTACACTACCGTTCAAAAGTTTGGGGTCAGTAAGATGTTTATTTATTTAGTTTTTTAAGAAATTAATGTTTAAATTAATGTTCAACACTGATAATAAGAAGAAAAATTTCTTGAGCTAAAATCAGCATATTAGACTGATTTCTGAAGGATCATGTGACACTGAAGACTGAGTTTATATGTTAAAAAGTTTGTCGATGGAAAAAAAAAACAACAGCTCAAAAACACTACTGGAATTAGAAAGTGAAAAGCATGTAATACTCACAGCATTCTAGAAACTGCTTTAGCCGCTCAAAGACTGCACTGAGGAAGCCCTAGGGAAGCAGACAGAGATAGTAAATGAAACATCGGTATCAGGTGTGGTTAGCGACCACGGTGCTATTGGTGCTGACAACATCTAGGTTTTCTTGAGTCATGTTGAAGGCAGATTTGGCAGGAAGCCCCAGGCAATCTTAACTCAGGCTGGGGAAGGACAGGCTGTTTACGTGGTGTGTCGGAGAAGAGATTTAGAGAGTGCCTGCCGTGCCAGGATACAATCCTAGAACGGTCGTTAAATATATGGAACCAGTTTGATCAACACAGGGCACAAGTAACACTGAGCTGGCAGATGGAAATTTCTGCACCACAAACAGTAAATTACAGCAGTAAATTTGCTCTTAACATTAAAACTTCGCAGTCAATAAATAATGGGATAACTGACTGTCATTGTAGCAGTATAAATGAAGTGAAAATGCTACTGTGAGTATATTAATGTACATTCAATTTCTTTATGCCTTAAGATGAACTGCACACACACACACACACGAAGCAGGAACTATCTGACAAAACTTGCCCATTTTCAAT
This sequence comes from Tor tambroides, assembly GCA_021397915.2. Lineage (NCBI taxonomy): Eukaryota > Metazoa > Chordata > Actinopteri > Cypriniformes > Cyprinidae > Tor > Tor tambroides. The sequence goes on along the minus strand of JAFVLL020007061.1, from coordinate 61,878 downwards.
GCCCTGCAATATCAAACACAGACAACATTCAAGTATGATGATATAGACATAAATATTTTGTAAATACATTAAATATATAAACGAAAGAACAATACAAAATGATATTTCATGTAAATGTGTAAATTACATCAATATGTATTTACATAAAAGTTTTATAAAGAATACATTAACAGTATTGGTGTAAACAGTTTATTTGTCTAAAGTACAGTCTATATTTATAATATATAAATTACCATTAGGTTTATATAATTTAAAAAAAACAACAACATTTTTTGAAATTTTCGATCAAATTATATATATATATATATATATATATATATATATGAAAAAATGACATATGAGTTATATACAAATGTTATTTTAGTGTAGTTTTTGTTCATATTTTGAATTAGATTTTATTGTTTTCTTTTTAATTTAGTTAACATTTTATCGATTTTATTGTGTTTTTGTTATTTTTATTAGTTTTTTTTAATATGTCTATTAAAGTTTTTCTAAAATGTTAGGTTTCAGTTTATTTTTATCTTTACTTTTTAGTTATTAATTGTTTAGTTATTTTAGTACTCCAACTTAAAATAAACAAAAATGAGAAATGCTGCTTTGGGAACTAGCTGAAACATACAACAATTTTTTAACATTTTGTTTCAGTTAATTTTTATTTTATTTCAAGTAACAAAAATGTTTTTATAGTTCTGGCTTTAGTTTCAGTTAACAATAATAACCCTGATATATATTTTATATTCAATCACCCAATTCACTGTATATATTTTAAGATATATTTTTGACAGTCAATTGGTTTCGTATAATTTAAACAACAAAAAGCAATAAATTAAAAAAAAGCAAAAAAACATAACATATTCCTGAATGTATATCATATAAAGCCAAATTCCATCGATGACTGACTGGTAAGTATATTTCCTTGACTACTTCCTGCTATGTTTCTTATGCCATTAGCAGTTCTGAAAATATTCACTCCTTGTGAAATCTCACTGGTGACTGAACATCATGTGAAGTCCACTTAGGCACTGGACTTCAGTCAAAGGCAGACTAAAGATGTTTTGTGTTTGATAATGATGGAGTGAACGGAGGACGAGGAGGATTGGGAAAAAGTTGGATATTTTATGACACCGACTGTCTGGCTTTGAGCGTAACGACGACATTAAAGTCCAAGAGACTCCAGAGAGACAAGAGAGCTACAGCCCTACCGGGAGAGCACCGTGTTTCTGTAGCTTGGCAGTTGATTGATAGCCGGAGGCAGCAGCTCATTGAAAATATTCTCTTTTGAGTTGTCTTACCTCCAAAATGGATCAATAATGGTGCCATCATCATTTCCTTTGCCGCAACTAATAAGCTCAAATTCAAAATGTCAATGGCACAGGCTCCAAAGACGCAGTCGTCCTGACAGTCTAACAAATGGACTGCCGGATCAAGGGTTGAATATATAAACTTGGAATAAAAATGAGATCATCTTTGAAGCAGAAAGGGAAGAAGTGGGAATGTCAAATTCATATAAATATACTGTGAATATTTAATATATCACCCAGCGCTACTATAAAGACATCCCTATGTACTATATATAGACAGTATGTGTGTATATGAAGCAATCCTAACTGTCCTTTGAGACTAACAAATACAGTTTAAAGCTCAGCGTACCTGTTATTTCATGAAATCTTTTCTGCATTGTTGCATTGTACTGTCAACACTACAAAACTTTTTCTTTGACTCGTTGTTTCCTGCCTTTTTTCAAAGACTCATTAAGGTTTAGGAAGGATCGCATCATTGTAATGTGAAAATTATCTCTGATAAGCCAACTCCCACAGATGCATTAAGAGATGAAGGCACCATATGGGCTTCCTGCAGAGGCTGGCTGCACTTCAGCGTGTGCTTTGTACCGGCAAATTCTCCTCGCATTCAGATTACATTGTGACAAAACTCTCATTTAACCCATTTAAATACAACAAAATGAACAAATAAATCACTATTATTTTGCACGTGTCAACACAAAATGTTGTGTTTCAAGGAGAGGTATTCTCATGTTTAATGCACAACTACCGCAGGACATATGTAACGCATTAAATATTCACACTGACCTGTTTTTTCCCAAGCCCCATCTTCCACTTGAGAATGAGCATCTCATTTATGTGCAATGATTTACTTTTAATGTCAGAACTCCAACATCATAACCCTCAGGTTGATTTTCCTTGCAAATAACTACTCAGTTTCCACCATTTAACCTGTCTTTCTTCAAAATGTGTTTTTATGGATGCAGAAGTGTGATTAAAAAAGTGTGATTAGCAGTTTAAAAAGTGAACACAAAAAAAACTTTAAAAAAGCAGTAAGTAAATATAAGAAACAAAACTGTTTTTACATATGAATTATGATAGGCTTTCATTTATTGTTTGAAATATTTAAGTACTCACCATGACTTCCATATTGTTATGTGGCTCAATGAATCCATGCACAGTAAGCTTGCGAAGAACTGCAAGTGGAACAAATATATACAACAACTATTACTTAATAAATGATATTTTTTCACACTAAACAAATTTTATTGCTAGTAATGATTAAGAAAAGTAAGAAAAGTGTGTGCAAGTATTCTCGTTTACGATTATTTACGGTTGAACCATATCACATGGACGATTTTAACGATGTCCTTACTACCTTTCTGGGCCTTGAACATATCAGATGTATTGCTGTCTATGCAGGGTCAGAAAGCTCTCAGATTTCATCAAAAATATCTTAATTTCTCTTCCAAAGATGAACAAAGGGTGAGTAATTAATGACAGAATTTTCATTTTTGGGTGAACTTTCCCTTTAATTCCAATGTATGCTTAGTATGCCTTCAATAATTTTTTCACTCATTTTACAAGGATTTACATGAATGTTTAAAGAGAAATTGTATATCATGGGTCACCATTTCTTTTAATGTCTTCATTATTTCTAAACTTTTTTTGCCTTTATTGCCTTCAATTATATTAACACATTAAAAATGTTCCTGGAGAGCGACAAATTTAACTACAAATATTCTATGCATTCTGTAATTTAATAGTCATTAAAGCTGCAATTGTAATAATTAAAACAAATAATTACATATAAAAGAAAGGTGTGCATTATTAAAGTATTTCTCACCAAAGATTTTCTCATGTTTTCCAAGCTATTATAATTATAAGATATAGTCAAGTAAAAAAAAGAAAACGGAAAAAGTATACAAAAGGAAAAAAAAAGAAACATTACAACCAATAGAACAGATACAGAAATTTTCTAATCACATTTTCAGGGATATATTAGAATCAAGTTTTCAAGTAAACACTCAGTAACTGGCAAGAAGACTTTTTGGCATTGTTATTATTTAGATTTTTTATACAAAAATGAAAAATGAAATACTTAGTAATTAAAAATAGTAATTATATTGAATTAATTTGTTAAACCTATTAAGAGGTATTCACGTTTAGGTGCAACCACCTGCTTCTTCCATTTTATCACATTTTCATAATACATTAATGTTGATTAAATGAGTTTGTCTGACAAACAGGCAAGTAATTAAAATTAGCAGAATATTTTCCATTTTTAAACCTAACTCTCTGTTCGTGTTTGATTGTGGTGGGCTTTAAGCTACTAAAGTTATCCAGCCGAGAGCACTGAGTGGCTTGCAACATTAACTCAACCAGTGTCTGTGCTTTTATGTATAGCTGCTTAAGTCTGTAATCTACAGGCGTAGGCAGGGAAATTTTCTAAGAAGCAATGAGTGTTTCAGCCCTGGTTGTGGTTGTGTGTGTGTGTGTGTGTGTGTGTGTACCTTTCAAAGAGAGCAGAGTACGCTCCAGGGAGCTAAGAGCAGCCTGTTGGTCTCCAGCGTAGATCTGCTGTAGGAATGTGTCCGTGTGATGATTCCACAGAGAGCAGGCGAAACTATAGATGCTTGACGCCAGCTTTAAAGAAAAAAAAGGCAGCACAAAAAAGGGGCTAAATTAGCATTTGGTGACAGTTTCTTAGGGGGAGTTCAGAGGTATGATGTGATTGAACTATTTGGCAGATATGCTTAAAGTCTTCGCTGCTTCAGTGCATCTTTGATTTGGTGCACCCACTATGCTAACTTTACTCTGGAGCACCATAGACAGATAAAGCTAGTCCCCAATGCTACTACTGTGCATAAGCTGCAGGATTACCCAAAATGGTTTTCTTCATATGGGAGAAATTTACATTTTTCATTCTGCTTGCACCCCTGGGCCAATTGCAGATCTAGTCGATGCTGCATCAGCTCTTTGATGATTACTGATGTACATTTTGACAGCTAAAGCCAGGAACTCCATGACCTGCGCCTGCTTTTAAGAACACGACTGGAGCTGCTAACTAACTAAATAGAGTTGCAGAGATAGTAAATGATTTCTTACCTATTTTTTACAGTTATAATCACAGGTTCATTCATCATGCAGTAAGATTGAAAAAAAAAATGTTTAACACACTAAACAGAAACACTCAGAAGCTCAAGAGCTAGAGGACAGGGTAACACTTTATTTTACGGTTACATCTATTAGTTGCTTATTAGCATACATATTACTAGAATATTAGTCATGTATTAGTGCTAATTAAGCACATATTAATGCCTTATTCTACATGACCTTATTCTACATCCCTAATCCTACCCAATACCTAAACTTAACAACTACCTTACTAACTATTAATAAGCAGCAAATTAAGAATTTATTGAGGGAAAAGTCGTAGTTAATAGTTAACAAGTGTTACCTATTCTAAAGTGTGACCGAGGACAGAAATCTTAAAATACAGGAAGGCATATTAAATTGCAGTGAAAAATGTTAGCTAACAGGTCCAAAGAAAACAGTACTTGGATTGCAATATATGAATGAATTTAAATTAATAATAATAATTTAAACTACATACACGTTTCATTTTCTGGGTAAATATTATATAAATAAATAAATAAATGTTTTCCATATATATATATATATATATATCGAAAACGGTTTCCAACATTTTTAAGGGTGAAAACTTTTGAACAGGATGAAGGCATGCAAATTTTTCTTATTTTGTAGAAATATAATTTTTTTCCATTTAGTACTGCCCTTCGGAAGCAACAGAAGATAAGTGCATGTTTCTGGAAGACAAATTAAGTACAATTTACTTTGATCTTCAAATTCAAAAAGTTTTACACCCCCCTCCCCCTCCCCCTCCCCCAAATATGCAAAGCATGCTGGAAAACTGAAGAATCTGCTGGACATGGAGGATTTTTCTGAAGATTAGTGCTCAGTTTAACAGTTCAGAACAAACAAGGGACTCATGAACAACCATCACAAAACAAAAAAACAGTTGTAGATCATCCAGGTAACCATACACAGAATTAAGAGCCAAGGGTTCACAAACTTTTGCAGGGGGTTATTTGAATAATTTCAGCTATTTTTTTTTGTCTTGTGGACTATACGTAGCCTAAACATCTTTTATGCAAAATATCTTACTCAGGACAGTACTAAATGAAAAATAACATGCATTTTGTATGGTCTCTCTTATTTTGTTAAAATTACTCACATTTTCTGCAAGGGGTTCACAAACTTTCAAGCAGCACTGTGTGTGTGTGTGTATCACCACACTTTAGTTTGGGGACCAGTGCTAACTATTAACTAACTATTAACTATGTCTTAAGGGATCTAAATATTTTAGTTATGCAGAATAAGGCATTAACATGTGCTTTATAAGTACTAAGAAACAGCCAATATGCTAGTAATATGCATTCTAATAATCAACTATAACAGTAAGAATTGGTCCCTAAACTTAAGTGTTGCCATATATAAATATAATCTCACAAGCAAGTTTATATTTATTTATCTGGCAACAAGCCATAATCCTCTATAACCGTGAAGGGTTTTATTTTGTGATAATAAACGGATGACATCAATATTCACTCAGCAGCAGCCAGATATTTCTAAAGGGCAGTGATTCTTTTAAAGCTTAATTTATTTAAGGAATTACGCCATCAGCATAAATCTTCATAATGGGGACAGCAAAACTAGAAACGCCTCAGAACAAAAAAAAAAAGCAAACTGGCCAACCAAACAATCTACAGTATGAAGAAAACTGTGATTCATACAGTTCACATTACAAAATCATCCAGCTCACAGAGTAAAAGCTTTTCGTCATAGCTTGAGGACAGTGAGACGTCAGCAGTAATATCTTCCACGTTTCATTTAAAGATATTCTCAAATCACCAGAGAGCATGCAAGCACGTCATCAAAGACTGCGGCACATAACGCTTTCCTTGAAGAGCACTTCAGAGGTACTGCCTGACAAGAACAAAAACTCAATCTGTTTTGCATAGCAGATGATGATAGATTAGCATTAATTACATACATGAGCTGCATAATAAATTACTTTTCATAATGATAAATGGCATTTTCAGGGGAGGAAAGAACATAATGACAACTACTTGAAAGAAACTCCAATTATATTACAATCAAGAATAAAGCAGAACTCACTAAGGCAGCTGCTATTGAGAAATTAACTTAAAATGTACTTCATGGAAAAAAGCATCATACTCTTCTCTCATCATATTACAGAAGGTGTGTGTCACAGTGAGGTTGTAATGAAAGCAATTTGCAGTCCATACCAAGAACAGACACATATCTACACTGACTGGGGGCTTGGCCTTCTTGTCACTATGGCAACGTGCCTGGCTGAATGCCCATGAGAGATGCATGAAAAGTGAAAATTTATGACCCACTTCTGGACATCTTACAGAAAGTCGGAATTATAAAAAAAAAAAAAAAAAAACAAAAAAAAAAAGATAGAAAATTGTATTAAAGGGTGTGACAAAAGGATATGGCACTTTACACAAAGAGGGCGCAAAAAATGGGTGTGAAAATATTTTTCCCTTTTCAACAAATGGTCAGTGAAAAGAGATGTTTAAACCTCAAGGGAGGAAAAACTCTTACCGTATGTCTGAAAGCCTGATTTGTGTAACTTTTTCTATAGTTAAAGGTGCAATAGGTGATTGTCTTTAGAAACATTTTTTGTTGTGCTGGATGAAAGTCTATTCACATCCTGATAGCAATCATTAAGTTAAGTGGTCTAAATGTATTTATATATTCTGCGGAAGGCATAGGACCAAGAAATGTTCATCCAATCAAAACGCTCGGTCTGAGCGTTTTAATTGGCTTTCCTACCTGCCTGTCAAATATGTATTTGCATACCTCTGCACAGTGCACACCCTGTTCGCGCAGACACGATACGTCATCAGCGCGTTCACCCACGCTGTGCAGACAGAACGAGAATGGCAGACAAAAATCAACAACCTGATCTTCCTTCCTGGTATTGTAATACTTTTACTAACTGTGCTATAAAGTTTTCTCACTGGTGAATGACACATGATGTATTGTAGTAATGTTATCTCTGGTCGTCTGGTGCGTGTATGTGTTCAGGGGGCGTGGCTTTGGACGGTGATTGCAGGGAGGGTAGGACATTCTCTTTCAGAGCTATCAGGCTAAAGTTAGCATTTTCCGAGATCTCCTACTGCACCTTTTAAACATTCAATGAACATCAAATTTAGAAAACTAAAACGTCAAATTTATCCAATATTAAGCCATCTCTAAATAGCTAGTTAGGACTGGCTTGTTTAGGAACAAATGTTGAATTATCAAAAAAAAAAAAAAAAAAAATTAAAAATATATATTAATTAAAATATGAAAAATGTAAAAAAAAAAATTGTGTCATCATTTACTCACCCTCATGTCTTACAAACCTTTCTTTTCTCTTGTGTGACTGAATATTGAAAAAATGTAGATTAACTATCGCTTTACCACATATATTTCTAATGTTTAGGGTCAGTAAGATTTTTTTTGTTTAATAAATTATCACATAAAGCATTAAACTGATCAAAAGTGGCAGTAAAGGCATTTATTATGTTGCTTTTTATTCATTAAACAATCCTTAAAAATGTATTACACAGTTTCCACAAAACTATTAAGCAGCAACTGTTTTAAACATTGATAAGAATTTTTTCATGAGCAGCAAATCAGCACATTAGTATGATTTCTGAAGGATCATGTGACACTGAAGGCTGGAGTGATGGGGCTGAAAATTCAGCTTTGACAACACAGGAACAATTCACAGGAATTACATTTTAAAATATATTAAAATAAAAAAAGTTATTATTAATTTCAATAATTTTTCACAATATTGCTGTTTAACTGTATTTTTGATCAAATAAATGCAGCCTTGGTGAGCATAAGAGACTTCTGTAATTAAAAATTACTTTTGAAATTAGTTTCCGTCTCCACTTTTTAGGAACAATTTATAAGAATCAAAAAGTAGAGTAATTAAGTGATGGTTAACTTTAGCCAGCGCATGGAAAGTGCATTTCCACACATTACATCAGAACTCAAAGGTGTTGCGTTAATGTTTATACTGCCTGTTCTGTAGGTTTCCACAAGCAAGATCACAAAGAGGCAGCTATATCCATGTATATTCAATTATATTTCACATAAAAACAACATCTATATTCGTATCATACACCTTCTTACAAGCAATCAATAATGACTCCTGATTGAGGTCACAGAACGGTTTCTTCCATCAAATCCAATTCAACAGGATCATATTAATCTGCTGTCAGTGATGCTTTAACACATGAGGTTGTCACAGTATACTGTATTTCCCTCTACATACGTTGGTCTTGCACATGTGGCACATCATTTACAACACTGCAATAGCCATAGGATTGCAGAAGGCACAAACACACACCTGACCTGTCATAACAGGGAGAGCATAGTGAACTGATGGCTGGAGAATGCAGGTAATAGAATGTGTCCACAATGGACAGGACAATAAAACACAGCATTTCTATATATTGAAAAGTGACCTTGGGAATTCCATACTTCACAAACTCCCATTTGGTTCTGGCACACTGCATTGCAGACAACTGCATTTATTGCAGGGGCACTGGCTAAATAAGTCAGCGTCCAAAAAAAAATTATAATAATAAAAAAAAAAAATTATAATTATAAAAAAAATAACCGACAATAAAAATCTAAATCAGTACATTAGAATGATTTCTGAAGGACCACGTGACTAAATTACAATTTAAAATATATTTAAATAGAAAACTGCTGTATTGAATTATAACAATATTTTACAATAGTACTGTTTTTACTGTGTTTTTGATTAAATAAATGCAGCCTTGGTAAGCATAAGAGACTCACACTACAGTGCTCAGTGTTCTGAAAATAGTCTCTACTTTTTAGAATTTCTGAAGGAAATGTATAGAAATATGAGATCACAAGTGGGTAAAGTTTAAGAAGTAGCTAGGATTTTTTATTTTTTTTTGCATCCATAAATTGCATTAAGAAATGATAACACTCGCTCGTTAATAATGTTTATAGACATACATAATTTAAAGTAACACATAAATCAATTAATATCAAAAAGTACATTACTATTAATCATTATAGGTATATCTCTATTTATATTTATTTATGAATCAAAGTCAAAGTCTGCTTTATTGTCAATTCTGCCACATGTACAGTACATACATACAGAGAATTGAAATTGCGTTACTCTCAGACCCTTGGTGCATACAGATAACACTAAACACTAACAGTAGAACGTAAAAATACAGATAAATACAAATCAAATATATATATATATATATACATATATACATATATATATATATATATAAAAAAATGCAACTATTACAAATATGTGACCCTGGACCACAAAACCAGTCTTAAGTGCCAATTTTTGAAAATTGAGTAAATAATAAACTGAATAAATAAGCTTTCCATTGATGTATGGTTTGTTAGGATTGGACAATATTTGGCCGAGATGCAACTATTTGAAAATCTAGAATCTGAGGGTGAAAAAAAATCTAAATACTGAGAAAATCGCCTTTAAAGTTTTCCAAATGAAGTTCTTAGCAATGCATATTACTAATCAAAAATTAAGTTTTGATATATTTATGGTAAGAAATTTACAGAGGGTCAAAGTTCAATGGTGCATGGGGCAAAAGAGAGGAGTGGGGGAGAGACGGGAGAGAGTTGAGCTTCCTGACAGCCTGATGTATGAAGCTGTCCTTCAGTCTGCTGGTCCTCGCCTGGAGACTCCGCAGTCTCCTCCCTGATGGAAGCAGACTGAAGAAGCTGTGTGTCGTCGGGTGGGTGGGATCACCTGCAATGCAGAGGGCTTTGCGGGTGAGATGGGTGCTGTAGATGTCCTGGAGGGAGGGGAGAGAGACACCAACAATCTTCTCAGCTGCTCTCACTATCCGTTGAAGGGTCTTGCGGCAGGACGTGTTGCAAGTGCCATACCACACAGTGATGCAGCTAGTCAGAATGCTCTCGATGGTGCCTCTGTAGAAGGTGCACATGATGGTGGCCGGGGCTCTGGCTCTTCTGAGTTTGCGGAGGAAGTAGAGACGCTGCTGTGCTTTCTTGGACAGTGTTGCAGTGTTGTTAGTCCAGGAGAGGTCCTCTGTGATGTGTACACCCAGGAACTTGGTGCTGCTCACTCTCTCCACAGTCGCACCATTGATGGTCAGAGGAGCATGCTGAGTGTGCACTCTCCTGAAGTCAACAACAATCTCCTTCGTCTTCTCCACATTCAGAGAGAGATTGTTGTTGCTCCTGTAGTTTGTCTCATCTCTGTTGCTGATGAGACCCACCAGAGTCGTGTCATCTGCAAATTTAATGAAGAGGTTGGAGTTGTTTGACGGTATGAAGTCATGGGTCAGCAGAGTGAAGAGGAGGGGGCTCAGCACACATCCTTGGGGGTCCCCTGTGTTCAGTGTGATGGTGCTGGATGTGTTATTGCCGACCCGTACTGCCTGAGGTCTCCCGGTCAGAAAGTCCAACAGCCAGTTGCACAGCGAAAGTATTGAGCCCCAGCTGGACCAATTTATGAATGAGCTGTTGAGGGATTATTGTGTTGAATGCTGAACTGAAGTCTATGAACAGCATTCTGACATACAAGTCTTTTTTGTCCAGATGTGTGAGTGCTGAGTGGAGGGCAGTGGCTATGGCATCATCGGTCGAGCAGTTGGACCTATATGAATCAATTTATATGTAAATATTACATATTTAAGTATAAGCCTCACATGGAACTGGAACACTACAAACAAAATCTCCAAGAGAGGTGCCTTTGCCTCCTCATTTCAGACGCCATTACATGCCACTGATTTATTATCCTTGCTTTAAAAAAGCATTTTCAAAAGCAACAAAAGCACAGAGTTCTTCTACCTCAATCAGCAGACTGCCATTTGATATACTACAAATGTTCTTGTTCTGAAAGATGGCAACATCCTCATTTTACAGATGAAAGACCATCTGTAGAATATGCAAAAGGTGTCCAATTTGTGTATCTGCAAAGACTACACTTTTTTCAGCATAATTAGTATTGAAATTTTGATCTACACTGCAAATGCTGTTTACATTTGCCAAAAGGCTGAAAATAGTTATTTGCCATTTGTACTGCAAATGTAGCAACTGTTGGAAAGACCAGGTGGCAAATGATAGTTATCATGAGAGCAAATGATGTGTAGACCATGAAGCACATTTATATATATATATATATATATATATATAAAAAACCCCTCTCCAACAGCATGAGTTTTTTTTTTGTTGTTATTTGTGCATTTATGTGGTACGACACGGACTTGCTAACACAGCCTAGCAACAGGTGAAATGATCAGCAATTATCAAAAGTCAGAGTGAAGGAACAGCTGTAATAACCATGTGAGGGTGCACATCTTTAAATTAGGTTCATTAACAGAAGCATATCATGCACTTAAGAATGTATAGTAATTAATAAATTGCTAAATTACCATGGAAACTGTTCTTATTCTTATATTCTTAAGATATAACCTAATGTCATAATGAATTCTGCATAATCCAATCATTACTGTCCGCATTGAGAACACCGTACAAAGCATGACATGACCATTAACAGAAGCAGCAGCTTATGTCATGCTACAGGTCAGATGGAAGGGTCAGCACAAACTAATTATTTCCTTCCTCTCCAAACTAATCTGGCACAGTAAAAGAAGTAAACTTTAAAACTAAGCATAACCTCTCGAAAGAAACATTTCACCTACACTCTGAATTTACAGTCAAGCAATGAACTTGTTATTATTTTCTCAACAAATATGTGTGGCTAATATCAGCTTCTGAAAACTGACAGAAAAAATAATCACAATTGAAGATGAGCAGTGAGGATGAGGAGCTTTTTCAGTGCCAGTTGCCCTCGCCCAAAATTGAGGTCAGGGAAAGTTTTTCAAATTGTTGGTCCAACTTAAATGGATATACTCCAGGGTAAATGCTCACACTTGACTGTGACCTGCTCCTGATGTCATGATGATTAGACATCAGATCATTAGACTGAATTTGCACTTGATATTAACATCTGTTTTGGGTGATCCAAGGTGGGCAGTGCTAAATAAAGGTACAGATGGCCTAAAATGTTTGGAGACATAGTCAAAAATCTGTGCACTGGACAGCAAAGGATTTCTTTCTCACCAATAAAAAATTTGACTGTTCTAATGAAAAACAAATTTGGTAAAAATACCAATATCACTGATTAATATAAAAATATATATTGTGAATTAATTAAAAATATAACATGCAAGGGATGATGTACAGTTATCCTCCTACAAGTCAAAATTCCTGATCACCCTGTCAACATTTATCTTTATTTTCAAAATTGAAAACAAAACAAAAAGTTAAAACACATAAAAAACAAGCCAAACCAAAACGAGTCTTGTCAAGACAAGACAAAACCAAACAAAATTAAACAAAACAAAACAACAGTCTTGTCAAGTTAACACAAACCAAACCAAACAAACCAAACCAAAACGACAGTCTTGTCAAGATGAAACAAAAAACAAAACAGTCTTGTCAAGTCAAGACAAAACAAAATGACAGTCTTGTCAAGTCAAGACAAAACCAAACAAAATAAAACGTAGCAAAATGAAACAAAAAAACTACAGTCTTGTCAAAACAAAACAAAATAACAGTCTTGTCAAGTCAAGTCAAGACAAAACCAAAACAAACAAAACCCAAACAAAACAAATAACACAAAGTTGAAACAAAACAAAACAAAACAAAAGCAAGGCATGTAGCATGGTCCTGTTAGCCATCATCTGGCTGAAAAGCATTCAAATGTGTATTCAAATAAAAACAATTCTGTAAACAGCACGATATCACTAATATGACAATATAATATAATCAATGTGGTGGTACTGAGATCAGGGCTCCAGACTGCGACCATTTTTTCTGCCAGTGCGACTAAATTTTGTGAGCAGTCGCACTGGCGTGACCACCGCGCTACCCAAAGCCCAATTTATACTTCTGTGTAGGACCAACTCGTAAGCGCTGCCATTTCTGTTGCATATGAGAAATATCAAACAGCAAATGAAACAAAAGCGTAACGAAACCGCGCTACTCGTTTGAGCTGCGTAGCGCGGACAGTTTATCAGCTTGGATCAGTAATTGAGTGCGGTGCAAGCAAACTTCTCCGAGTGCAGAACAGGATTACTCGGGAACCAATGTTGATTTCACGACACTGCTGCACAGCGCTGCAAGATCCAGTGAGAAGCATTTGAATTCGCCACAGAATTCTGTTATGAACAGATCAGACAGCACTGATGTAGAAAACCAGAAGTAGTAACAATAACTATAACATGATGTTGTGGCAGAAATAGTCCAATGTTATTACATAATTAATTTTAGGGTTTGTACAACCTTTTGAGAGAGAAATTCAAGCCCTTTTCAACGACTTTCAAGTATTCCATACAACTATTTCCAGCACTTTAAAGCTCTAAAAATTATCCAATTTAAATGTTATTTTTAATGGGACAAAACAAAATACATAACAAAATATAGTTTTGTGGTTAAAAAGCACTTGTGTAAAATTTTAAAATACATCAAATTACCACAATAACCAGTAGATGGCAGCACAAGAGCACTTATTGGCTTATTAGTCATTCATTTGTACTTGCTTTATATTTTAAAATGATAAAATCACTGTTATAAAATATCAAATCATTAAGAAATCAAATTTTGTCAAAGTTTTGCATTTTTTGTGTATCAAGTAAAAAAAGTCACAAAACACCAAACTTTTCTTCACTTTGCAACTGAATCACACATCAATTATAATCACTGAAGTTGTCAGTCAGTTCAGTATAATACTATAGAAGAATAATGGTACATTTAGTAAGAGTAGAATATATTAATTTTCTATATAAAAATTTGATTTTGCATGTTACTGTTGTTATTAAAAGTAAATTTTGCATGCTTTCCAACTCTAGCTCAGTACTTTACTGTCAAATGTGTATTACCAATAAATAAACATGTTATATTATTATTAGTAATTTCACTTGTTAATGCAAAACAGTAGTAATTTTATGATTAAATTATCTTTATTTCTGATACCCCACACCAGACCCCAGCGCTTCCAAATCTGCTTCTGGCGCCACCATCTGTAGAACTTAGTGGTGCTGGTGCCACTGCTCTCAGATATTAGTCTGGAGCCCTGGAGATGAATGTGAAAGCAAACGGATGTTTTTTGGGGTTTTTTCAAGGTATTACAGACCTCCTTGACCGAGATGGCTCTTAATACCAGTTGTAAACAGGCCCTAAGTTATGTGAAGTGCCTGATAAAGCCGAGCAACATTTTCGGCCTCTGCACGTCAATGCTTTGTTTGACATGAAATACTGAAAGCGTGACTGCTATGGCACTGTCATTAAAGTGCTCATCCCAGTTTCGCAGTGCTCAAGGTTAGTCCAATTTCTCCCATTGATGACGATTTATTTCATCTATTCTTCACCTAGGTTGTGAATTCACTCTAGCGCTCAATAAACACAGACTAATTTACAACGTAAGACAGAAAACATACTAGAAAAATGTCCCGAAAAGTAGTTGAAGGGGAAAAAAAGGCACAAGCCATTTTTCAAAATCATCTTTGCGCTACGTGTATCTTTACAACAAAGAGGCAGATTTCACTTCGTTAACTTTATTAGCAAATAAATCCTCGAAGTGACTCACAACTACCTGAAACAAATTGCCACCATTGGTGCTATGAGCAAAGCCAATCCATCATCTTTATATCCAAGTAGACTTAATTTTTTTGGACCACAGTCAATTTGAGAAAACCTTCCTACAAAGACAGGTGGGAAAACTTGCGCTAATTCCTCACAATACACAGCAGCTCGTATCACGGTTTAACAGAAGACGCTTGCTCTGTGCCGTTTCATTAGCTAGGAGAAAGATTACAAGCAACTTTGCTCCCAAGTTGCTAAATATTGAGGAATACAGCGTGCAGCTGCGGTTTACATACAATCCCCACCTCCAGATGAAGATTGTCACATGTGCACACAATTAAATATGCCTATGGCAGGTGTTCGCTGCCTAGCCTAAATAAGAAATATCAGTTCTGGAGCTCTGAGGTGTACTGGGCCTCTAGACTTGGGAGTTATCAACAGTAAAGCACCTGGCATGTCTCATTACAATATAACCACTGGAGAATTTTACTGAGCTCCAGGAGTCTCCAAAAGCAAGTGAATGCTTGTTGAATACTGAATATGATGCTGAGGGGTTCAGGACCCACAACGTGTACAGATAAGCGCTCTGGGCTTGACTTTGACATATCTCTTACCAGATGGGAAGCATAATGAAAACATGCCACATGATATAACTGTACCTGTAAACTTCTTTAAAACACTGACTCACTTTTAAAGCCTATTCACATCAACTACAAAACCAAAAACTCACCTGACAATACAGTTTTTACTCGCTTTAATGCAAAACAAGGTAGGGCCCTATGATTTCCGCAATGCAGAAAATGTGGACGGAACTGTGGAATCCAGTCATAAAAACAGAATTTACTGTATAACGCAGAATGTCACGGAATTTGCATTTTGGATGGATACATCAAAAGTAGGTCAGTACACACTTAGATCAAAACGCGATATGGACTAGTGTCTGTGAATAAGCCACACAAATACCATTTAAATATGAATCCTGCATTTTCTGCGGGTGTCTGTGTGAATGAATGGCCCGGGCGCATGGTTACGTTTACTACACGCATACTGAAGCGTGCGTGACGATCATATACAAACAGAAACATAAAGGTCTTCACAGCAACCCGTCAAAATAAAAGTTTGGTTTAACTTGAAGAACCCGTGACAGAAATATTACATAATGTGATGATAGTACTACTACTACTAATAAAATTATTAAAACATTATTTTGAATGAATATTTACCTGAAAATTATTAAAAATGTATTGTTTGTTAAACATTTAATAAACAGCAGTTTAATATTTTATGTTTCATGATTTCAATTAATTTGACAAGCTTTTTGATGAAGAAAATGTGATTTAAATATTAAAATAGAGTCTAGAAAAACTAAAATGAAAAAAAAAAAGAAAAAATAGAAAGAAAAGGTCAGAAATGTACTTTTCCATCAAGGAGCAATATTTGCTCACGGGACGGATTTTCAGAGGCATTTTTTACCTTTGTATGGGCATTTTTAGAATTACCGTATTAAATTTATGTGTTGTCTGTTGTTTAGAATTAAGTTTTACAATATTTATAACATATTTATTCAACTAATTCAAAACAATCAGAATACTCTAAGTGTTCAACATTGACAAAAGTCAAAATCACTGAGCATGTTTACATGCACGCTGATTATGCTTAAGATGAAAACGCACGTGGTCATGTAAACGCGGTAACCTGTTTTCTTTTATCGGAGTAAGGTCATAAACCACGTAAGCATAAACCAGTCGACACAGGTAGTTTTTTGCCTCTTACTCCGATTTTGCACAGCACGTAAACGCAATAACCCGCTTTGTCGGCTTATTGAAGTGCGCATGTGTGATACGTGACAGGAACCATAGACTGTAAAAAAAGACAGGACAGGAACGCATCGTTAGTGCAGATTTAAGTGCATCTAGACAGAGTAAACGTTTTGCAGTAAAGATAGAAAGAAATATATCACAAAAGCAGGCTATTTCATGACTCAGAAAATGATAAAAATGTGTTCTCATGCAGCAGAAGTAGAAGTGCTTCAGTCAAAATGCTGCATTTATAACTGCATGAGAGGATAATATATGAGCTGTATGTTTCCGGCTGACATGTTGCAAGCTTTATTTAACATCACAACTGACAAATGTATGGAATACTCGGAGTCAGACACGCAAATGATTATATTTTGACGTCACTACAAGGAAATAACGTGATTTATTAATGAAGTCATGTAAACGCAGCTTACTTGCATTGTCGGGTTACTGATGTGCATGTAAACAGGGAAAACTGTTTATTTTAATAAGCTGATATTTGTGAGTTATCAGCTTACTGGTGTGCGCTGGTGTGCTCACTGATAACTATAGAAATATAAACTGATCAGCCACAACATTAAAACCATTAAAACAGCTCTAATACTTTGAGGCATAAGACTTTTGAATGTGTCCTGTGGTATCTGGCACCAAGACATTAAATAAAATCCTGCAAGTTGCAAGGTGGAGCCTTCCTGGATCGGATTTGTTGGTCCAGCACATCCCATAGATGCTCTATCGGACTGAGATCCGAATTTGAAGGCCAAGGCAGCACCTTGAACTCTTTGCCACGTTCCTCAAACCATTCCTGAACAACTTTTGCAGTATGGCAGGGTGCAGTGAAAGAGACCACTGAGTGCAAGGAATACCACTCCCATGAAGGAGTGCATGTGGTGTGCAACAGTCTCTAGGAAGGTGGTACATGCACGTGAATGCTAGGACCTAAGGTTTCCCAGCAGAACACTGCCCAGAGCATAACACTGCTTCAGTCCGCCAGCCTGTCTTCTCGTACACAGCAAACTGTGATGCACTGTGTTCTAACACCTTTCTGTCATGGCCAGCTTTAGGTTTTTCAGAAATTCGAGCTACAGCAGCTCTTCTGTGTGATCTGACCAGACGGGCTAGCCTTTGCTCCTCATGTGCATCAGTGAGCCTTGGGCCACCTGACGCTGGTTCACCGGCTGTCCTTCCTTGCACCATTTTTTTTAAGGTACTAACCACTGCGTACCATAAACACCCCACAAGGCTGTTTCGTAGTTGCTCTGACCCAAATCATCCATTCTAGCCATCACTATTTGACCCATTTTTCCTGTTTCCAACAAATGAAATTCAATAACTGACTTTAGTTGTTGTCTAATATATTCAACCCACTTGACAGGTGCCATTGTAATGATATAATCAATTATTCAACTTCACCTATCAGTAGTTTTAATGTTGCAGATTAATGAAAAATATAATATTTAAGTTTACAGTCAGCCTGATCCATGTCAATGTAGCAGATGTAAAAAAAAAAAAAAAAAAAAAAAACAAAGGTTGAGGTTGTGCTGGTGTGTGGTCTGAACATCAATGTCTTTAAACCTCTGGTTTAAAACAGCTACTGTCATCATGTTAAAACACTACAGTAGAAAAAAAAAGTGCACAAAAGACTTTATCTAAACTTTGTCAAGATATTCAGAGAAAATATTTCTCTTTATAGACTTACAGACTTGTTTTTCACAAGCCTATAATTTGTATTTAAATCAGACCATAATACAACTGTGCATGTAACATACATGATCACCAACAATCACAGAAGATCCCATGTGACAAGCACCTGCATGAGAGGAGCTTGTGTGTTTGTCACACCTTTAGACATCATGTCATGAATTCAAAATGAACTTGTGGTGCATTCATAAGTGCCACATACTGTGCAGCTTCACTGATGTGCTGAAGCGCACTTCTGCTTTGAATTAGTGAGTCACGGATTTCCTCTCTGAAAACCTCAAGGCTAATGTGACGCCAGCGGTGAGCCTTATGCCAACACAATAAAATCAGATCTGTTTATGACTATGGCTGATGACTATAGTTCCCATATGGACACTCAATTCAGTCTTGTTATTCTGCCCACACCCACTACTCATTAATCTTGTTTTATTACAGTGAGCCTGGACAGTGCTTTATGAGTCTATATGAAAAGTAACCTGTCCTTTAGAGGTCTTTAAAATCCAAATAGCATGTCAAACAGCAGCCTTAAAGTTCTCTCAACAACCACTCACCCTTGTGTTATTTTTAAACCTGTATGACTTACATTCTTTTGTGCAACATAAAAGTAGATATTTTGAAGAATGTTGGCAATCAAGCCAAACTGACTTATTATGACTAATTTATTTGGTCAAAAAGTCATTTGAGATATTTCTCAAAACATCCTTTTATTTAAATTTTTGGGTGATTTTTGGTGAATTCTTGGTTTGCTGCAGAGCGTTTTGCATTCATTTTATTCTTTGTAAATTGAGAAATTGGATTGTAAAAATAATAATAATTATTGGCCGTTTAGTCTTTTAAACTAGTGTTTTCACAATTTTTTTGTCTCTTGTACCCACAAAACCACATGAATAACACCCATTCATCAACACTGAATCGCTTACTTTATTTTGGATATTATTCAACATTATTATTACAATAAAGTGATCAATATTACCATAATTGACTTTAACAGACTTCCCAAGTAGTTTTTTCCTTTAATGAGGTGCATGAGCTTTTAAGAGTTCAGGAGGAACTCATGCAGAAACATTCTCAAGACTTAATTGGGTTCCTATTTAAAAATAACATCACTAAGTTTTGATTTACGTTTTACAGGTTTAACAAAGAATATGCAAAATCATTTCCTGGCTGGGAATCACTGTTCTAAGGAAGCTCTTCACATTGTGAGGTTGAGATAATAGTTTTCAGAGGTTAAATGAAAATTATTTCTTAGTGGAGAAGAAAGGACCTGCATTAACATGAACAAATGCCGGTGATAAATCACTTGTCAAAATTACGAGTCTTGCTGCAACATGGGAAGGTACAGGTGTCTTATCTCTGCAGTTCTAGCAGCCAGTCAGAACGTCAGTGAAATATAGAGGAGGGGGAAATCTGATGCAGCTCCAAGTCAAAACATCTGCTGATATTTCACATAGGAGTGCTCAAACATCTCCTGGGATGCTCAGTGAACTGGGGCAGAGGGTGTGCAAGTGTGCAGCTGAACAGTGCCTCCTAGAGGCACATGTTAGTGGAGTAGAAAAAATGATGAATGACAGTCCATGTCAATGAAAGCTGCTCTCTGAGATACTCTCTAATCAAAGGCGGCTGAAAAAGGCTCATGCCCAGCAAATAAATAAAAGACTAAATAAATAATTATGATAACAATAATTATGAATATTAATAAATATATGCATGTATGCATGCACATATACACAATACTATAGCATTGTATTTAATCCACAAATATTTTGCAATTATTTTTATGCATGCATTAAAAAAACAATAATGACCTTTTTTTTTTTTCAAAATCATCATATGTATTTGTAATACATGCATTATACTAGCCAGAAAATACATAATAATAGCGATGCACCAAAATTTTGGCAAACAATTTTTCAGCAGAAACAGTGATTTTCGGGCTGCAATTCATCGACTGAAAAAGTGATGTTTAATTACTGTTTCTTTGATGGTGCGTTTTGACAGTGTCAGTGGCTTTTTCGTGCACACAACATAAATAAGCAACAACACGTAAACACGTGGACGCTTGTGCGCAATATTGCGATTGACAATATTGATTTCTCATTTTTAATTGATACTGATATGGATTCTTGAATCTCTAATCAATCTTTCAGTTTATGCTGTTTCACAATAAGCTCTGTGCTTTGTTACTTTTAACTGGAAGCAATGTCTAAGGTTTAAATTTCTGTCAAATTTAACACAAAATACAAACAATAAGTTTTGTTGCTCTTTAATGTGGTGACAGATTACTAAATGCCTAATTGAGATGAACAGATAATCTCTTCCTCTTTACTACTAGTTGTACCACAAAAAAAACATCAATAAAACCGTTTACAAACAATATGGCATGTAACACTACATTTACCTCAAGAAAGCCAATGCCCACAAACTCAATAGTTAACTAGAAAAAAAAAAATCCTAAGGAAAAGGTTGAGCAGAAAATAAGAAAGTTGAAGGTAAGGAGCATGAGGGCTCTACTCACATCCTGAAAGAGTCTCCTATCAGTGGCGAGGCGTTTGGAGGCCAGAGTCTTGGTGACGTGGTAGAAGGTGAGCAGGGCTCTGTGTTGCTGAAGGCTGTCCTGAACTTTCACAGACTCCAGCAGAATAGGGATCAGCTCGGGCCACTGCCGAGGACAGTCCAAGCGTGCCACTTTAGCGATCAGCACTGCTATCTGTGTGGCGATCTGCAATACAAAAGCTACATTTCAAGGACACATCCAGCAGCAGATTTCACAGCTGGCTGTGAATACATCAATATTCATTTACATGTGAAATAAATGACTATTGAAGTAACAGTCATCCCTTCCTGTGGGCATTTAGCCCTTTCAAACACATCTTGAATGGTTATGAGATTTTAATTAACCATTTTAATTAAATTAATTAATCCAATATCCATAAATGCAGAAGTGTTACCACCATTAATGCAGCAATTACAGCAATTAAATCTCTTTGACATTGCAGCTGCAATGAAGGAGGAGACTTATAATTTAGCATATTTCACTTTACACCATTTTACATGTAACCAAATATTCAATACTGAGGGAGACAAAACAACACTTAGTAAAAACTACTTAATCTAATTATTGTTTTATTATATATATATATATATATATATATTCTTATATATGTGTGTGTGTGTGTGTGTGTGTGTGTGTTTGAAGACAATGGTTTCAGTGACAGAAACACAATCTATGGAAAAACTGTGTGTGTGTGTATGTGTGATGCAATTGTTTTCATGTGTGTGTGTTTCGTTTTGTTCAGTTTTTTTTGGCAAAGCAGTAATCTGTTCTGATTATCTAACACTCAATGCAAATTACACAGCAATGTTCTAACTAAGATTATAATTGCAAATTAGACCAAAGTTCCAAAATATTCCATTCAAGTAATCTGTTTTGTAATAATAGGAATAATTAGTAGTACATTCTGTACATCTCCAAATAAATTCTCATTCACATGTATGGACTTTGATTCAAAGCCACTTCCAGTGCATTTAATATATAAATTTCACTATTATGTGCGTTTCCTGAGAACTGAACTTGCCATGACCTTGGTTTTACTGCCAACACGCTCTTCCAGTTAAGCTACCAAATAAATACATGAATAAATATTTATAATATATTCATATTATTGCAATTTTTCAAAACCCTTCACTATTTATTTCTGTGTTTTATTTTTAATTTACTATTGCATTTTCACTTCTGCATCCAATATGGAAATAACAGGGCAGTGTTTGTGTACTACATCTACTTCATTCACTAATGTATGCAAGTCTCTAGCTATTTGTGCAGTGTCAGCCATGGTCTATAATAAGAAAGCACATTTAAGCCTACAATTAATTTTCATGTGCCTGTGTGACGTTACTCCCCAACAAGAATTGAGTACAGTCATTAGCCAATAATAAACTAATAGTGTGTAATACCAACCCATCTAAACACCTGCAGAACACAGAAACAAATGTATTGAAAAATGCAGTAACAAATAAGAAAAATATCATGATAAATTGATGTTCAAAAGATATGTTTCTGTTTTTAACTTGTCAATATAATTGCTTGTTATTGTCCACATTCCCTCAAAATCAACATCGACCAATAATCAAATCCATGGATGTCACACCTCTTTATTATAATCACTTTTCTTATAATGATTCAGGCTTTATTCAAACTCAAGGGTCAAATTAATTCACTGTATAAAACTGCCCCCCAAAAAATCAATGTCTCCAAGATTGCTCAACAACACATTACAGCACAGACTTTAAGTGCTTTTCGACTCCAGGCCCATTGATCTTTCACTAGAATCACAAATCAGTCTTACTCACTAAATAGATGAGTTTAATGGTACTCAATCATGTCTGATAGTTCATTTTATTGGATGACTGATCATAAATAGGACAGGTAGAGCATATGGTCAGGGAATGAACTGCATTTCTCTTCATGTGGAAGGTGTGGGTGTGCGTGTGTAGGTGTATAACCATATGTGCACACTAACCTGGTTGACCGGCTCGTTAAAATTAGTGATGAGACCTGCACGGAGAGATGACTTCTCTTCTTCTGAGAGAGCACTTGAGAAGAAAGAGAGAAATACAGAGTGTGAGGCAGAAAGGAGGTTGTCAATACTGAAGCTAGTGTCCCTGAATCACAGAGGAAAACAGTGACACCAAAAATTATTTTGACACTCAGGCAACTTTTAAAAATGTATGAATGTCATTGCATTGAATAAAAAAAATATCTATATAAGTGACATTTATTTTTAATAAAGACAGCCCAAGTACGCTTTTCAAGCAAAATGTTTCACAAAAAAAGTTTCAAATAGATATCCTGCTCAATCACAAAAATGATCAAAAATAAAAAAGTTTGTCCAATTACATTACCATGCAAAAGTCCATTAACATTTATTTTCATCAAGGATGTGTTAAGTTCACAGTAAAGATTTCTATTTCAAATAAATGCTGTTCAATTGCTTGAACTTTCTATTCAAGATTTCTGGAAAAAAAAGTATTATGGTTTTCACAACTTGATAATAATAATAATAAGACACGTTTCTTGAAATCAGCACATTAGAATGATTTCTGAAGGATCATTTGACACTGAAGAGTGGAGCAATAACTGCTGAATATTCAGCTTCAATATATTAAATGTGACCCTATTTGTAGCAATAGCCAAAAATACACTGCATGGGTCAAAATGACCTATTTTTCTTTTATGGCAAAAATCATTAGGATATTAAGTAAAGATCATGTTCCATGAAGACATTTTGTAAATTTCCTACCGTAAATATATCAAAACTTAATTTCTGATTAGTAATAT
The DNA here is from genome assembly GCA_021397915.2 of Tor tambroides. Lineage (NCBI taxonomy): Eukaryota > Metazoa > Chordata > Actinopteri > Cypriniformes > Cyprinidae > Tor > Tor tambroides. The sequence goes on along the minus strand of JAFVLL020007061.1, from coordinate 38,008 downwards.
GTATTGCTAAGAACTTCATTTGGACAACTTTAAAGCCAATTTTCTCAGTATTTTGATATTTTTTGCACCCTCAGATTTTCAAATAGTTGTATCTCGGCCAAATATTATCCTATCCTAACAAACCATACATCAATGGAAAGCTTATTTATTCAGATGATGTATAAATCTCAATTTCAAATTGACCCTTATGACTAGTTTTGTGGTCCAGGGTCACAAATGTATAAAAATGTTCAATATTTTAAAATGGAAATCTATCAAATTATGGTTTACTCTGTTTTTGGTTTAAAAAAAATCTAGCCTTTGAGAGCATAAGAGACTTCTTTAAATGTTCCTTAAATTAAATGAAAATAATAATAAACTATGGACCTCTAACTTTTGAATGGTAGTATAAATAAACCCTGAAAACATTTAATTGCTCTATCTTTTTCCTGTGTTTTTTTTTTCATGTAAAATTCTGTACAGCAAAAAAAATGGGTAAACATGAGTACAGATTGTTCTAAGCTGTCTGAGAGAAAAATCACACCCTTTTAACCTGGTACACCATTGAGGACAGAGCACTTTTGTTCAGCAGAGCCAAAATCTCCAGCGGGTCGCTCAGTAACCAGAATTTGACTGAAGAGTTTCTGTGAATTACAGCAGGGCAACAGCCTCAAATTAATTAGATGTTCACTGGAGGCCACAGGTGACAGAAACACTAAAGTAAGAGTCTCTCTAAATCGGCTGGTCTGTCACCTCTGAGGGCTGGAGGACAAAATGACAGAACAACCAGACAAAGAGGTTTTTAAGAGCTGCAGTTAGCTATGCTGGACCCTTGATACCGGGACTGTTCTGTCTGATACAATATTAAATCGTAATTCCATCTCTCACAATACTACATCAACACTTCAGGTCCTTGTATTGATGTTCTTTAATGTGCTCATGCATATAATTTCCAACAATTCAATTAATGGAGCTAATGGCATGAGAGACTGAAACCAATATCTGACACTTACGCTCTCACGTTTCAGTTGTGATTTAATTATGATTGTGATGTATGGCGTCAAAAGTAGGACAAAACAGCGCAAGCACATGAACACATGAACCGTGACAAAGCTCGCACATAAAATTTAAACCTGAAGAAATGGCAAATTCCAAACTCGAGCACAAAAAATATGATTGTGTGCACACATATACGCGCTGCGAGGACAAATAACAAAACCACGAGCAGAACCTACAGGCGCGCAGATCTAAACACACACGCGAGCTGAACATTTCACGCACAGGAAGTTTTGACAGTCAGGGGGCGGGGCCCAAACATATGCTTGTTGTGTTTACAAATGCTATTGGCTGCTGGCCAAATCCAGTATTGATTGGCTGCTCGTCGTCTGACTGGCTGTTGTTGGCCTTCTCCTGACGAGGAGAGGTAAGTTTTCTTTCTTTATAAATTCCATTAATGTATAGATTTTAACACGATCGTTAACAAATCTAAATGTGCTATCTCCTTAGTTGGTTCATTCTAAATAGTCTTTTTTGTCCCTCATTAACGTGTAAAACAGTGATTATGATAAGCTGATGCCAATTCTACGACCTGTTATTATAGGTTAATGTTGCCAGTTCAGTAACTTTATTTTAAGTGTTTTTTCTTCGTCGTCTTTATTTACAAGGATTCGTTTGACCTGTGTTTTTGATGGATATTCTTCTGAAATGGCTAACCCAAGTTTGCATGTAAGTTATTAAAATATTTAGTCAAATGTTTAACAAACTTACCTCTTTACTGTACTGAGCCTCTTGACGCACTTCCGTTTTGAGATAATATAGCATAGTTATTTCCGGTTATGAATATTTTCAATGTGCTGTAATCATCTAGTTGAATATAGTAAAATAATGGTTAATTTTCATAAGGGTGTTTATCAGTCAGATTCATTTAAACCAGTAAATTCAACAGGTATGAAATATGATCAGAAGAATATGAGAAGACAAGCGCTGGACCTCGGCAGGTTAGTGGGGAAATATATTTATTATTCAGAATGCACATTTGGAAGGTAAATATGTTTATAGGAACATTTCAGCAGGTTGAAGACAATTCCTGTTAACGCAGAGAATATTATTGTTTTTTTTGTTTGTTTTTTTAAATTCCAGCCCTAAAACATAGTAATAATCTGCGTTCTCGTGATAAACTGTCTGTATGTATGTGCTAAAAGATGACCAGAAATATATAAATATATATATATATATATATATTAGTGCTGTCAATCGATTAAAAAAAATTAACTAATTAATCACACATTTTTCTGAAATTAATTGCGATTAATCCCACCTAACATTAAAGTTTTTAAATATCTTTTATGCTGTAATGTTTACATTCAATCTTCAATTTAATGTACAAACAACATAAAGACAGTATATTTTTAAATATTTGTTTAATGGCATCTTTATTTTTATGACTGAAGGTCAGTATAAATGAACCCAATACTACTGATTTCTCTATAAAATTGCCCCCCCTCCATATTTAACCACTGACTATAGCCATTCAACATTACAGTATAATTGAGAGCTATCAATTTGAACATTTATTAGATTTAAAAAAAATATATATAATTTAAGTGAACTTAAATCTTCACATAAACCCATTATAATAAATGTCATATTACCTGTGCCTTTCAGCAGAAATACAGAAATTGAAATTGAAGTTATCAAACACTAAATTCTAAATTAAATATAGATGAATCCTTAAATCTATACGTTATTTTTTCCTCTTTTTTTATTTGTGCTTTGATTAATAGACATCACAGCAGCTGGTTATTAGGTTATTTTGGATGTTATTTCTTTAAGAGCTGACGCTGAACATGATGCGGATCTGACACGCATCGTGTTTTCTCTCAGTCCTTTCTACCTTTTCTGACAGGTCTTAAAGTCTATTAATGAGGTGACAAGTTGAATCGGGTGTGTTAGGTGAAAGAGACAGTGTTGGGCTTCTCCAGGGCAGTTTTGAAAACCATTTCAGAGACATGTCCTTAAATGTGACTCATATAAACTATATTACATGCATGCACAGATTTAAGGCAGCTTTAATCGCCTTTTTGGTAACTCCATGACTTCTCTGACTGTCATTGCATGCACGTACTTTATTTCGCGCTTTGATATGAAATGATACAAGCTATGCGCGCGCCGGCACCTTTGTGCGTGCAGTTGGAGAGCTCTGAGCACAGTACCATTTCCGCGCTCGTTTGACTCGCGCCTGGCGCTGAAGTGGAGCGCGCGTCTGAAACGTCTCCAGTTTGATTTGATCGTAAAAACGTTATGCGACTGAATAAATGCACTTCTTGTCAAGAGAAAAAATGACAGAAACAGCAGTTGTGATGGGATGGCCAACCCTAGCCCGCCCCTGCGTTAATTAAATTAAATATTTTTAAACGCGTTAAATGAAAAATTAAATGGCATGCGTTAGCAGCTAATTTTGACTTATTTAATATATATATATATATACATATGTAAAAGCAATAAGGTCTACGAGAGGCCGTGCTCTATCGTGAATAAATCACGGCTGAAGAGGCGTTGTTAGGCACGGCGTGAAGCGGAGTGCCTGCGCCCCTTCAGCCGTGGGGTTATTCACGATACAACAACGGCCTTAGTCACCTTATTAACATAAAACGGTTACCACACAATAAAAAATATTAAAACCCAAAATTTATGTATTGAAATGTTGAAGCAAGTTCGTTAAATGCTGTCCCTTCCGCTAAAAAATAGATCCTGACAGCAACAGTAAACCGCAAGAGAACGTTCCGAGCATGCCTCATCTAATCGAGCTTAAATAAAAACAGAGAATAGGAGCTCTTATCATCCGCTGTGTCATTTATTTTTTAACACCATATACAATATTTTCTCACACACATACATCTGCTTATCTCTCAGCATGAGAAAACGTCTGTTTTCCGTATTTTAGTTTTAAAACAGCCCGATTCGTGGCAGAGCGCGAGTTTGCAAGCGTCATTAAGTGTAAACTGATGGACATACAGAATCATACCTGAAACAGAAAACTAATAAATTCAGTAATATTCCGTCCGGACTTTGAAAACTGTAGTCTTTCACACAGAGGCGCGCCGCACACACAACACATCTCCGCATGAGAAGCGTTTATTTAGATGGAGAAGGGCGGAGTCTCAAAATTAAAGATGAAAGATGCAACATAATGCCAGCAGGTGTTAGTCAAACTTCAATAAATAAATAACAAACAGTTAATTCTGCCGAAATAAATAATACATTAAACAGTTTTGATGCTATTAATTGTTTATGTTGCTAAGGGTGTTGCTCAGTGATACACAGAGGTTGGGTGAAGCGGTCATAGCCGTGCTGTATCGTGAATAAAACACAGCTGCTGACCAATCAGAATCGAGGAATGGAACTAACCGTTTTATAAATATATATACACACACACACACATATACACACACACACACACATATACATATACACACACATATACACACACACACACACACATATATATATATATATATATATATATACACACACACACATATATACACACACACACATATACATACACACACACACACACACACACACATATACACACACACACACATATATATATATATACACACACATATATGGTAGTTTCTCAAATGGAAGGCTGCATCCTTCGGAAGTCGCATTTGTAGGCTGCATACCTCAAAGATCTTATTTTAGAATATTAACAGTTATAAACTTGACCATTATTCTTAGTTAAGCGTAAATTGTTGTAATATGCTTTTGACTCGTGAATATAATGCTCAGTTAACTGAAATAAACCAGGCATGATGACGCATACAGCCTGCAAATGCGACCTCCGGAGGATGCAGCCTTCCATTTGAGAAACGGCCTATATCTATGGCCCATTCCTCCTGTTTGTTCATCCTCGTCAGGAGAAGGCCAACAACAGCCAATCAACAGCCAGTCAGATGACAAGCAGCCAATCAATACTGCATTTGGCTAGCAGCCAATAGCATTCGTAAAACACAACAAGCATATGTTTGGGCCCCGCCCCCTGACTGTCAAAACTTCCGGTGCGTGAAATGTTCAGCTCGCACGTGCAAAAATTACTCGCGTGTGTGTTTAGATCTGCACGCGTGTAGGTTCTGCTCGTGGTTTTGTTATTTGTCCTCGCAGCGAGTATATGTGTGCACACAATCATATTTTTTGTGCTCGAGTTTGGAATTTGCCATTTCTTCAGGTTTAAATTTTACGTGCGAGCTTTGTCACTGTGTGTGCAGTACTATAATTCACTTGCGCACTGTGTTCATGCGCTTGCGCTGTTTTGTCCCACTTCTGACACCATAGTGATGCATCAATCATTATGTATTTGTGCATAATACACATAAAAAATTACTGTATTGTGATGTGAGAGATAGTTGGCAATACAGAGCTCTACTTTATACATAACACACTAATACCATACTAATGCAACTTTGTATATGGCTAAGCATTATTTTTGAAGAACCAGAACATACATAACATTCGACCTGACAGAAAACACTGAAATAGATGTCCTAAGAAACAACACTTTCTACATCACATTGCCTAAGGCTCTGTTAATGCACAAAAAAGAAACCGAACACTGCCAGTCATAAACCACGAATGCAGTCCTCTGACAACAGCTTAAGTTATGAGATTGTTCAGAGTTTGGAATGTTTGAGAAACCTTTTTGGAAATTCATTATGTTTGCAATTACATCTGATGCTGCAAGTGAAGCAAAAATAGCTTATAACATATTTAAATACTTTGTAATTTAGAGGATTTCAATAAAACGTATATCTGTTTTTAGTTTCATACTCAACAATGAAATGCCTGCTTGACTAAATGTCAATTAAAATTTATGAAACGACTATATTCAAAGTAAACAAAGGTTTGAATAAAGCAAACAACAGTGGTAGAAATTCTAAATCCCACTGCATTTATGCAGTGTTTTGCATTTACAATTAGGATACAAAGACAAAATGCTGTTCTGCTTAATAAATATGACTATTATGAAGGATTAGTCACTTCTGGCCATTCAAATACAAAACCATAAGCATTTCAAATGATTTTGAATGGAACCTGGATTTTATTCACTGCAGTTCCAACTGACGTTCATTTAGTTACATCAATAATGCAGAAATCATTGTAAAAAAAAAAATAAAAAAATAAAAACCCTCAATGTAATTTTACATTAGACAGTGATTTTCCTAATGGGATGTTATTAGTCGTTATATTGAAATTTTTCTCATCTGCTTTGACATAAATGTGATAATGGTTCTATGTGGGCGATGAAGACATTTCTGAAACGAAAATCATGTTCATCTCTCAGAAACAACCTTGATAGAAATGTCTAGAAATGGCGATGAAGAATCAGATGTACTTACTGGGGTGCAACTCTTCTCCAGTAGCGATCAATACCATTCTTGAAATAAAGGACAGCTAGCCATCTCACATTGACGTCCAGCAAGTGATTACTGAAGATGCTCTGAACAACACCAAAGAGAAAGAGTGAGAAATGAACCTATAAACCCAAAAAGCAATCAAACTTTATAGAAGTGAATACTTTAGAAGTCATACTTTATTCTATAAATAGTATAAGCCGCCATATGGATTGCAACAAGTTTGGGGTCTGTAATATATTTGAAATGTTTTGTTGTTGTTGTTGTTGTTTTTAAACGTAAAAAATCCTCACCGAGGCTGCATTTATTTGATCAAAAACAAAGCAAAAAAAGCAATATTGTGAAATATTTTTTACAATTTTTACTTTTTTTTTTTTTTTTACGGGATTCTTTGCTGAATAGAAAGTTGAAAAGAACAGCATTTACTTTATTCTAAAATAGTAACAAGCCACCATATGAATTGCAACAAGTTTGGGGTTGGTAATACAATGTATGTATGTACAGTTGTGCTCAAAATTATTCATACCCTTGGTAAATATGATCAATGAAGGCTATGAAAATAAATCTGCATTGTTAATCCTTTTGATCTTTTATTTAAAAAATACACAAAAATCTAACCTTTCATTGAACTAGAACAACTAAAAAAATTGTTATTCTCAAATACACGTTGGACACAATTATTGACACCCCTAGAAATTCTTACGAGTAAAATATCTCTGAAGTATATTCTCATTCATATTTACAATTTTGAGCACACCAGGGTGATTATGAACATAAAATTATCCAGCCATGGCTTCCTGTTGCACAGGATTATAAATATGAGGGAAAACAAAGGCCAAATTCCCTTAATCATCCATCATAATGAGTAAAACCAAAGAATATAGTTCTGATGTGCAGCAAAAGATAACTGAGCTTCACAAATTAGAAAGTGGCTGTAAGAAAAGAGCTAGAGCAGTGAAAATTCCCATTTCCACTATCAGGGCAATAATTAAGAGGTTCCAGTCAACATAAAATATTACAAATCTGCCTGGAAGAGGATGTGTTTCTATATCATCCTAATGCACGCTGAGGAGGAGAGTTTGAGTGGCCAAAGACTCTCCAAGGATCACAGCTGGAGAACTGCAGAAAATAGTTGAGTCTTGGGGTCAGAAAACCTTAAAAAATATATCAAACAGCCCCTACATCACCACATGTTTTTTGGGAGGGTTTCAAGAAAAAAAATAAAAAATCAAGAAAAGAAAATGCTCTCATCCAAAAACAATCTCCAGCATATTCAGTTGTCAGACATGACTGGAACTTCAAACAGGACTGGCTTCTATGGTCAGATGAAACTAAAAAAATGAGCCTTTTAGCAGCAAACACTCAAGATGGGTTTGGTGCGCACAGGGATAAAAAAGTACCCCATGTGTACAATAAAATATACTGCTGTATTTTTGATGTTGTGGGCCTATATTTCTGTTGGAGCGCCTGGACATCTTGTTTAGATACATGGCATCATAGATTCTATCAAATACCAACAGATAAAAGAAAATCCATGCTAGAAATGCTAGAAATCTTATAATAGGCCATTGTTGAATCTTCCAACAGGACAATGATCCACAAACAAACATCTAAATCAAAACAAAAATGGGTCACTGAGCACAAAATGAAGCTTTTGCCATGGCTGTCCCAGTCCTCTGACATGAACCCTGTAGAAAATGAGTGGGGTGAACTAAAGAGGAGAAGCACCAACATGGAGCTGTGATTCTGAAGGATCTGGAGTGATTCTGCATGAAGGAATGGTCTCTCATCTCTTATCAGTGTTCTCCAAAGTCTTCAGGCATTATAGGAGAAAACTCAGAGCTGTTATCTTGGCAAATGGAGGTTGCATAAAGTATTGAATAAAAGGGTATGATTAATTGTGGCCAACGTGTATTAGAGAAAAACATTTATTTCATGAGATTTCCCTTCCATTTTAAGTTCTTATTCTCCAATGAAAAGGTTAGATTTTTGTAAATTTTTTAAAATAAAAGATCAGAAGGATTAATGATACAGATTTATTTTCAGAGCCCTCTTTGATGGAATTTACCAAGGGTGTGAATAATTTTGAGCACAACTGTATATATCATATATTTCTATTTATATATATATATATATATATATATACATATATATATATATATATATATATTTCTTTTTTTTTTTTTCCTCAGGATTCTGGATTCTTTGCTGAATAGAAAGTTGAAAAGAACAACATTTACATTATTCTATAAATAGTAACAAGCCACCATATGAATTGCAACAAGTTTGGGGTTGTATGTATGTATGTATGTATTTATTTATTTAATGCAAAAAATGCTCACCAAAGCTGCATTTATTTGAAGTATAAAACAGCATATTGTGAAGTATTTTTACAACTTAAATGAACTGTTTTCTATTTTAATATACTTAAAATGCAATTTATTCCTTTAATGGCAAAACTGAATTTTTAACAGTCATTAATCCAGTCTTCAGTGTCACATGAACAGAAATCATTCTAATATGCTAATTTGGTGCTCAAGAAATATTTATTATCAATGCTAAAAATAATTGTGCTGCCTAATATTTTTGTGGAAATAAAAAATTTTCAGGATTCTTTTAATAGAAAGTTTAACAGCATTTATTTGAAATAGAAATATTTTATCTTTACTGTCACCTTCGATTAATTTAATGCATCCTTGCTGAATAAAATAAAATAATTTCCCCCAAAAAAGACTTAATGACATATATATGAACAATTCTGTGAAGTAAAAATGAATGGAAAACTAATTTATCAAGCAAATATAAAATTACACTGGTAAAAATATGCTAATATGTTAAAAATGCTTAAAATATGATGGTACAAATTATCCAATTATGAACGTATTTTCATATGTTGAAAAAGGCACACAATATAAGAATATATGATTATATGTGAACTTGAATATATGTTTTTGCCACTGCCCTGGCCTCTTAACTAATGGCAGTTGAGGGCGAGTGTCTGGTGTTTTTTATTATTTTTATTTTATTTATTTTTAAATAAAAGTAATTTTTTGCACTTCCATTTGATGCCACTACTGGCACAGAACTTACAGATGTCACCTTTAAAAATAAGCAACAATGTAAAAATAAAGAGGATTTACGCATTTCCCGAGGCGAAGCGAGGCAAGTGAGGCTAACGAGGCGAAGATCCAACCTTTAAAAATTAAAGGCTATTCCACAGTGGAGTGAGTTTCGAGGTTTAATCCAGCATGCCATGTCCAGAATAAGAGTGCAGGGAGCGAGGAGCGGGCCAAGGAAAGCTAATGCTCATTGATAAATATGTAGTAGCAGCTGCGTTCAAGAGGGAGCAGCTCCGCCAGGCTCTGACGCAGGGCCACCAAACCCCCAAACTTGGCTGCTCAGAGACCAGGGCTCATTCCACTCTGCCAGATAAGAGTCCATACAGAGACCCATTTCCTACACAAGACGATAAGCAAAGGGTAACAAATTACAGAGGATAACCGTCAGGAAGAAATCTTCGTCGCATGCAAAAACAAGAGCAGAGAGGGTGCACTACCCAGCTCTGTGATGCAAACAGACACTTATTGCTTTCAAAATGTGACAGGTGAATATCATATCAATAGACAGCTGACAAGTAAACATGACTTCAAAAAAAAAAACAGTCTCGCCGCCTCCGCCTAATTCACCTCAAGGTCAGCGAAACACCATTTGGGTAGACAATAAGCTAAATGCGAGTCCATACAAATCAGGCTGATTTCTTTGGGTGACAGACCGAGTGACAGCAGGTTGGCTCAAATACAAACAGATAAGAGAGGCTGATGGGACGTGACAGACATTCTTAAAGCGCTGCAGTCAAAGTCAACGCCTGCAGAAATCATTGAAGGAAAAAAGTCTGCTGATACGTAGGATTGTGTTCCGTTCCTTTGCAATCCTATTTCATGCTAAACCTCAATAACGAAGGAGTCTGTGCCAAGTTTGAAGGCTTAAAGGATTTGAGAGGACATCTACACCACCATAGCCAGTGCTGTATGACAACACGGGCGCTGCTGAGCCCTCCTCAAGGGACGAGAAGGGTTGTACTGGCCAGGCCTGAGGGTCCGCAGACACCTCATTCTCTGAAAGAGCAAGACAAGATTTAGTCATACGCAACCACAAGAGCAGAAACTGGCATTTCTGTAAATCCTGAAGATTTGTTTATTTTATTTTTTGTTCTGAATAGAGACGTCAAAAGTACAGAGCTGCCCTAAGGCCTTGTAGGAAATTTTTTTGAAGTCTGTTAAACTGTGCTCACTATTTCTTAATCTGTACTCTCAGTTTGCACCCACAGATTAAAAACTGCACCCTTAATTTAGAAATCTCTGAGAAGGCCTAATGATTAATGCAGGATGAATTATTACAATTTTGGGGTCAGCCTTTTAAAACCCACTAGCGCCACCAATGGGTCAAAGACGCGCTAATGTTTACTCTAATAACTTAGCCTAAAAACAAAATTTCTTTTGTTCTGGTTGACCTATATTGTCTCCTTACATTCCTTGGAACATCATGTTATTAAAAAAAAACACTTCTATTCCCTTTGGACCTTATTTATGGGTAATTTATTTAATGCCAGATTAGAGAAGACAGAAAATCACTTTACAGCCCATTTATTCTTAAATCACCCAATTAAGCAAGGAATAATTGTCGACGGGCCATTGAATTATTCGAAAAATAATGCACACCCGAGGTGGTGATGCGGCCACGACGCGAAGCGGAATCGCTATTGTGAGTAGGATTATTTCTTCCGCATCTCATCCAATGCCTCCGTTGCTAATTCCAAAACGTCATTTTAACCCGTAAAGGAGGCTTGAGCCGTTGATAGCAGACTAATGCAGACGCAGTTAATACAGTAAATAGCTAAGTTATGAGAGGAGAGAGATTACCTCTGTGAATCTGTGCGTCTCTCAAAAGAGTTCAGCAGCAATGTCTCTAGTTATAGTGAAACTTATTTCATTTTCTTCACGAACAGCGCCTTGTTGTTACCTCGCTTGTGAGAAGTCATGTAGTTTTTAAGTTGTTAAACTATGTTACTGATAAAATCATCAGAGTAGTGCTAACAACATTAGCGCTTATGTTAACGTGTGTGCAAACTGTCTGTGAGAGAGAGAGAGCGGGAGAGATAGAGTATGTGCTTTCCGTACATAATAAAACGTAATTTTGTGGCAAAAACATGGATATGATCTGTCGTTTTTATCCTTTTGTTTGCTATATTTATTTGTTTGGCCAGTGTCCTTTGGTTCTTTTGCTGTTTTAGGCTGTAAGGACCTTTGAAATAATGCAAATCATTTGGCGAAGTGATATGGACATGTAATGCGGTGCCTGGAACTACGTTCGCCGTGCGTCTCCCCGAAAATAATTGCACACCTTAGAACGTTCGTCAGCCAATCAGATTCAAGCATTCAACGGCCCCGTAGTATAATGGTTTTTAAATTATATATCACATAATATTACTGAAAATTATAGTTCAAATGAAGCATTTCCCTTTCTTTGTGTTCCAAAGGCTTAACCTACTACTTAGCTTAGCATAGATATCACATGCTTATGATGGCCCAGTAGTGCACAATACAATGAAATCTTCACAACACAACACATAGGACTAATTTTGTTGTGTTGTGTTAATTTTGCTGTGTTGTGACTTGTTTCCATTGTGTTGCGACTAGTTTCTGTTGTGTTGTGTTAATTTTGTTGTGTTGCAACTTGTTTCCGTTGTGTTGTTAATTTCATTGTGTTGTGATTCTTTCCATTGTGTTGTGTTCATTTCATTGTGTTGCGACTTGTTTCCCTTGTGTGGTGTTAATTTTGTTGTGTTGTGAATTGTTTCCATTGTGTTGCTACTTGTTTCTGTTGTGTTGTGTTAATTTTGTTGTGTTGCAACTTGTTTCCGTTGTGTTGACTTGTTTCCACTGTGTTGCGACTTGTTTCTGTTGTGTTGTGTTAATTTCATTGTGTTGTGACTTGTTTCCGTTGTGTTGTGACTTGTTTCCCTTGTGTTGTGTTAATTTCATTGTGTTGCGACTTGTTTCCATTGTGTTGTGTTAATTTCGTTGTGTTGTGGCTTGTTTCCGTTGTGTTGTGTTAATTTCGTTGTGTTACAGCTTGCTTCCTTTGTGCTGTGGAGATTTCGCTATGTTACGGCTTGTTTCCATTATGTTGGCGGAGATTTTGTTGCGTTGTGCACTACTGGGCCACCGTACATGCTAGATTTTAATCAGGCATTGAGAAAGAGGGACAGGATTCTGCAGGGTGATACTTCAGTAAAGAAATCAGACTTTGAACTTTATGTGTAGTACAGAGCAGCAACTCAATTTGGTGACTATAGCTGTCTATGTTTTAATTTAAAGATGGCATGAAATGAAACTTCAACCTATCTATTTTTTTAAATGCATGTTACAGATCTTATTGTGAACAACAAGTCATTACTTCTGCTTGTGAATAATTTCTTAATACCTACTTATATTTTGTTTTATTTAACAGCATCAAGAGTGGCGGAATTTTATTTACTGGTACTGACCCTAGTCCTTAATCAGCCTTCTGCTCCTCCTGCCAATGAAAACTCAAGCTCAAACCAAAAAATATCATGCCCCAGGACAACACAGTCTCCACTGTAAACACAACAAAGTGGTTTAAATGTCCTCCCCATCTGCCTTTGTTCAGCATCTGAAAGGTGGCCAGATTTTACCTAAAACTGGAAGAATTCGCCTCTAAATTCAAAAACAAGAATTCAGGGTGTTTGTGAAGAGATAAGCCATGACGTGTAACAGAATTATACGCCCTGCGTTCAGAAGCATTTAACCTCTGTGTGGCTCAAAGGTCATTACTAATTCATCTGCAACCAGTATGAAGTTTAAAATATTAATTTCACATTTCAAATAAATTAGCTCATGTGCCAGTGCAGAGAACGAAAAAATAAATTGCATGAATTGCATATTATTATGAAAATGATTTGGATTCAGTATGCTAAATCAATGCCCTCCTGGACCACTTAGACCAGTGTTGTTCGGTTCGTCATCACTGGCAGGCCATGACATCCCTTAAGAACTGCTGTATACTTCATTGGTTTAAAAAGCTTAATTTCTTATTTTATTTTCTAAGAAACGTGCTCATAAATAAAACAGTGGCATGGCATGAATTGCAAAATGAGTCATGACAGCTAATGGCCATCTGAGGATGTCAGGTGAGGATGTCAGCCCACAGCTCAGGTGGATCAGCCTCCAACAAAATCTCCCTCAATGTCATGGTCCAGCGGCCAAGAAACCACAAGGGTCATTTCTACTATGTGGCACAGTTTCATGTGCCCATCATATGCCTTAACATATTTAGGAAAAAATATAAAAAAAAAAAAAAATGTTAAAGATGAAAATCATATTGATACATTCACTTCCACAATAAAGTAAAAATAAAGGTGAATTTTGACTTTCAACATTAAAAACTGCTAATTTATTAAAGGGATAGTTCAGTCAAAAATGAAAATTCTGTCATTAATTACTGACTCTCATGTCGTTCCAAAGCCGCAAGTCCTTTGTTCATTGTTGGATCATACAAATTAAGATATTTTTGATGAAATCCGAGAGCTTTCTGACCCTCCATAGACCCTCCCGCTAACATCTGAGTGCCGTTGAGTGGATTCTTAAACAGCTGATTGGCCATCATTGTGTCACGCTCTTCACCTAGCGCTCACACAGAAGCACACGGGAGCATTTGAAAGCCGCAGCCTTCAGCGTGGATCCGTCTATGTGCAGATATATTAGGGATCCACCGACAGACATGGCTTTCAAACGCTCCTGTGTGAGCGCTTCGTGAAGACCGTGAAGCGATGATCATTGTAGCCAATCACAGTCATATCTGTTGAGCACTAAGAATCCGCTCTAAGAACACTAAGAATCCACTCAACAGCGCTCAAATGTTAGCGGGAAATAGACATTTTTAAAATTACAGTACCGACTGGTACCAAAGTCGGTACTTTTGACAACACTACTCTGCATAGACAGCAAGGGAACTACCACGTTCAAGGCCCAGAAAGGTAGTAAGGACATTGATAAAATTTACTTATTTTTTATTTTTTATTTAATTCGTTATTTGACAGGGACAATAGACAGTCAAAAACTGCCCCAGAATTAGCTACAGAGCTAAATTTCATCTGCTGTCCCTGAGCAGGAGAGTACCAAGACAAATTATATAACAAAAACATCAGTATAATACCATATACAATGGACGTGGAAATGGACGTTTTTAAAATTGCAGTACCGACTGGTACCAAAGTCAGTACTTTTGACAACACTAATGCAGGGTCAGAAAGCTCTCAGATTTCAGCAAAAATATGAGGATGAGTAATTAATGATAGAATTTTTGGGTGAACTATCCCTTTAAGAAATGTTAAATTACTCATGATTCATTCTTTAATGAAAAAATAACCCTTTTTATATTTGCAAAAACTAAAAAAATTATAATTAAACAATATTTTACTATATTTTAATATTCTTTTATCATATCAATATTATTATCCCTTTAAGCAACAACACCTAGTTCACTAATGAAATCATACTTCAGGAAGTGACATCATTTTGGCAAGAAAACAACAAAAATCAGTAAGTATTAATGGTTTTTAATTTCTTTTTCAAATTCTGTAATGTTTGTGGTATTAGTCACACTTTAATAACAGTGTGTGTGTGTGTGTGTGTGTGTGTGTGTTTTCATTTACATTTAAAAGTTACTGCACAACAGAAATGACCACATTATTTTTCTGCCCTCAGTGGAAATGTGCAGCAGGTTAGAACAGAAGATGGATGAAATGGATCAGACTTTTGTGCTGTGGTCGTCTGTACTCAAGCCAAGATGATTATTTAATCTCTCTAAGGGGAAAGTAATTGCTATGCAGGCTCTTGTGTTGTCTAGCTCTAGGGGTGAGCAATGTGACCAAAATCATAAACAATTTTGTGACCTAAAAATATTTTTTTTTTTTTGTGGACTTGGACACAAAAACAACAACAACAACAACATGTACGGTTATTCAAAACAACTGAATGGCAAGCAAAAGTCTGGCATTAGTACAAAAACAGCTTTACATTATGTAACACCTAAATTAAAAAAAAACAAAGCAGTAAAACTAATCTGACTAGATAAGCCATTTTCAAACAGTCGATATGCACACACCAGTAACAGAACATCAGCTGAATTCCATATTAATGTGCAAAGTTGCTATGCTTTATATAAAATCATTTATATATCAAGATATATTTTTGACATACCACGAGCCCCAGGCTCAAATGTATCACAGACATAAAAAGGTAAAACCTCGTAAAATATTATTACCTACATTCCCACTTTTACTTTGTTCTACTGCACCACTAAACTGCTCATATTGTGGCTGTATGGAGCAGATTCTCACCAGCAGCACTGAGTAGAAGCCAGGCTGAGTCTCCCATTGGCGAAGCTGCTCCTCTGCAGGCTTCAGCACAGCTGTGTCCTGACTGGTGGCCTGGGTCAAAGCCTGCAGCACCACTGAGCTGGCGCTCTGAATGTCCATTAGGTAAAGCTGCAGACACAAACAGAGCACACAATACGGTTCATTTATTCTTTTAATAGACTGGAATCCTGACAAATCATAGATAACATTGCTACCCACCATAGGCCTTTGCTTTTATGAAACATTTAGAATAATACTGGACTACAGCCTATACTTACTCAATAATATACAAATAGACCTACATACATTTTGAAAATAAGAATATAATAAACATTTTTAACATTATACATAATCTACCATTCAAATGGCTGGGGTCATTCAGATTTTCTAATTTTTTATTTTTTAAATCTCTTATACTCACCAAGGCTGCATTTATTTAATCCAAAATACAGTTATATTGTAAAATATTATTATAATTTTAAGTAATTTATTTCAATTTTAATATAATCTATTTATTTATTTATTTTTAACTATTATTAGTGCCACATTATCCTTCATAAATCATTCTAATACACTTCTTTGGTGCTCAAGAAACATTGCTTATTATTATTATTATTAAACTTTCATTCATAGACACTTTTCTTGGAAAAAGATGGCAAACATTACAGATTTATCCAATGCTTAACTATCAGAAATAATTCTTGCACATTTTTTTTTAACAAAACCTTTGCAGCTAGATAACATTACCACAAATAAGCAGAAATCACAACCACAGAATCAAAAATCAAATGTTTATGTTTGAAAGGCATAAAAAAAATCAGTATGTAAAGATAATAATGTGCTGGCCTGATGGGTTAAAGACAATTCTGTCAACTGTTCCTAAAATCCTGGTGAAAACTACACTAAAATCTGCATCATAAACCCAGACTTGTTTATTTCATCCAGGTCCATAAAATCAAGTTGAAAACTTTGCTGTGCAACTCTGCCTCCTATCGGTACAAAGAATAAACTGACAATGTTTTTTCATCGACCTGTCCAGAATGATGCCAAAAACAAGACTAGTATAGCAGATGGCTTTAGAGGTTTCCCATCTCATGGACAAACAGGAAGTAGCCGGTTAAATTTTTTTTTTTTAATCACTGGTAAATAAAGCACAGATGCTGTGCATTTCCAATTACGAGCTCAAAAGCACTTTCCTTGTGTGCTGCAGAAAGAACACACAGTTATAACCAATGCTTGAAGTACAAACTCATAGTTATTAGAGCAACAAGTGCAACTATCCTGCAAGCATGTAGGCAGAAGGTGCAGCTGCGATTTGTTAGCTCAAGCACTCCATCTCTGGTGCATACATCTCATCTGAATTCAAATAAAAGACAAAAAAAACAGCCTTTGTGCAAACGGATCATTTATTAATATTAATCTGTCCACTTCCCTGTATATACCAGATGCTACATCATGTGCAAACTATAGAATGTAGGTTCAGATCTGGGAAGAGCACAGAAAACGATTGTTTATTCCAACAAAAAAGGTCAAAGAATCTTGCTTTGGGTTCAGGTGCTTGAGCAGAATGTCATGTGGATTTGAGATATTGTGGCATATTTTTCACTGGCCTTTAAAACATGACATTTAAGCTGTGATTAGAAGTAGCCTATATATGTCAAACATTACAAAGCCTCAAAAGACAAATCTGACATAAGGTCAAGGCTCAGTTGGTCAGCCCCTGCTGGCAGATGTCATAAGCACACTTTTCTGGGGGGACAAAAGCATGCTTCTAACACTGATACATAAAATGCATTGCAAAACACATGAATCATTGCTATAATTATATTTTCTAATTATATAATTATATGTACAATACGTACCATTTTCCCATTTATGTAATTGTCAGACCAAGTGTATTACAGTTAGTCAATTAGATTTAAACTAATTAAACTACTCTTAACTAGTGGTTGACCAATATTGTTGGGTTCCCTTTTGACCAATAAATTTACCCAAAAATTTATTTAAATTTGTAAAATTTTAAAATAAAAAAAATATTATAAAATCTGTCTGTCTATCTATCTATACAATTCACATCTAGCCAATTAAATATTCACAGAAAAATGGCTAGAAATAACTTTCTTTTCTTCAGGTTTGCAAATAACAATATTTTAAAATCTCCTATTACCTGTGGGTTTTCATGTAACAGAACTTAACAATATAACACTACTGGAACACTACTGTTCAAAAGTTTGGGTTGAGAAGTGTTTTATTATTATTAACAATTTTATTTAGCAAGGATAAAAGCAAGCAAAGTAAACTGATCAAAGGTGACAGCATTTCTAATTCAATGTTGTTCTTTTCACTTTCTATTCATCAAAGAATCCTGAAAAATGTTTCTTATTTTCCACAAAAATATTGAGCAGCACAGCTGGTTTAAAAATTGTTAATAACTGATGATAAGAAGAAATCTTTCTTGCGCAGAAAATCAGCATATTAGAATGATTTCTAAAGGATCATGTGACACTGAAGACTGGAGTAATGACTGCTGAAAATTCAGTTTTCCATCACCAGAACATATTACATGAAAAAAAAAAAAATCACAATATTAGTGTTTTTATTCTATTTTTGATCAAATAAATGCAGCTTATAAGAAACATTTTTGGAAAACATTTTAAAAAATTATACCAGCCCCAAACTTTTGAAAGTTAGTGTAAACAAGATTCAGAATTTGTTTATATTAAATAATATTAAAACTTATTTAACAAATTAGTCTATAATTAATTAGAAAAGTTTGAAAACAGAATGCTTATTATGCTTTGACAAGGCTATTGGTAGATTTTGAAACTGAAATAAGAGAAACTACCATTACTGTTCAGTGGCTAACAGGCATGGTTATCAGCCAATACTAATCAAATAGTAATACGTCAAATGATTAACCAATCTGGCTGATATATCAGTCTGTATGTACTTTCAGGGAAAACGCTAACAATGAACACAGACAGTCAATACATTCTTTGTGTGTGCTCTTAAAACACATCAGACATCTGAAGATAGTTCAGAGTCAGGTCACTGAAGCCATGTCAGATTTAAATGACTGACAGATCCCACGTGGATTGACAATGATGTAAACATGAAACAGACATGATCTAAAATCTGCCTCAAAAACAAAACATATTGTGCATTATACCCCAGCACCATCAACCTTCAAGAGTAGGTCAACACAACAGCACTAGTGGACAGATCTGGAATAATACATGTCCACGTGCATGTGAATGTATCTGTATCACGCTTTCAGAACTGTAGAAGCATAATTATTTACGTCTAAAGGTTCTTCTCGGCCTGCTGTTGTATGAAACCCTTGAGCTGTACACATTATACATCATCTGAGAAACAGAGGATGGCAAAAGTGTGTAACTCGTTACGGTATCGTAATAACGGCGTAAGATTATATGGAAACACGTCAATCATTCTTATCATCATACTGGTAAATCTGTCAGCTGCCATCTGCTAAAAATAACGTCTCAATGAAGCGAATTATGATCAGTCTTTCGGAATGTGAATTCATCGCAGTGATATGAAATATCCAAACTTGAACAAAAGCAGAGAAACGTCTAGTATGTAGCTGGGTGGCTAAAGATACTCTACTGTCACGCATGTTGGCCTACGGAGAAAAGCGAAGTATTTAACATCACAAATTACTTCAGTTGGAGGAGTTCTGAGGCACCGAAACATTCCCTAAAGCTGCAGTTCTTGTTGACGTACCTTCCGCAAATATGTCAATGCCGGGTGAGATCAAAACAGTTCGCGGTCGGCTCTAAGCACAGCGCACACGTTGTAAGGGTGGCGCCATCCACAGTGCTTTCTGTCGCACTAAAATGACGTAATCACATATCCAAACATTTTGAGCCTTTTCATTTTGTATGAGCTTCTATTATAATGTTGAGGACATTTAGAATTTTAATGTCATTTTGTTGTACTATCTTTGAGGTTTTAAAATAAAGTGTTGGTCATCTGGAGAAAAAGGTTGGTATTTTGAACAAGTCCTTTTTATATATTAAATATGGGAAATATAAAGAAGAAAGCTAATAATATGTATATTTTTAAGTCTCCCCGCTGTTTGTACACTATTATTTAGTACAAAAGCCCTGTCAAAAAATAAGAATGAAAAAGCTGTGATTTTGTGAGAAGTTGATAAAAATTGATACAATATTATATATATATATATATATATATATATATATATATATATATATATATATATAAATGTATAATATATAGCTAAATAAATAAAATAAAAACTTTGCACATATATCTGCGCAGCCTCAAAAATACAATAACCATCTAAACTCTATATATATATGGACCACATACATAACAAAAAAGGCCATATTTGCAAACATATTTCTAATATTTTATTTAAAAAACCTGAATAGAAATGCAATATTATTAGTTATGTACAATTATTTTCTCTCCCAGTGTTATAGATGTTATTACTCTGGCTATGTACAAATACATGTATTATGTTTTCTTAATAATATAGGTTCTTTCATAGTGAATATGTTTTGTATTTGTCTCTAAAAAATGTTGGGTTAAATATGGACAGAACCAGCAATTGGGCTGTTTTGACCCAGCAGTTGGGTTAAATTTTTAACCCAACTTTCTGGATAGTAACCCAACCGCTGGGTCAAAACAACCCAATCGCTGATTCTGTCCATATTTTACCCAGTGCTGGGTTGTATTTAACCCAGCATTTTTTAGAGTGTGGTTTGCATATTTAAAAAAAAAAAAAAAAAACATTTGTAAGCATATTGTCCATCGTGCTGACAAAAAAAATGGTTAATAAATATAGCTGCAAGCAGCAATTACGGGGCCAAGCACTCCAGCAGCAAAATGAGAAGCTAAGCATGGCATGGAGCATCAGACCAAATGCAACAATGAGTAATAAAAGCAATTTTAGGATGATTGTAATTGAAATGGCTGAAAAATCATAAATATAACCTCTAGTAATATGATTAAATTGCTTATCACTTTTGAACAACAGATGGCGCTGTTATCAAATCCTTTTGGTGTGTTCTGTGTGAGGTGACAATGGCACACACAAAGTTTGTGGTCATTTTGTCAAAGCTTTGCAGAAACAGCCTCAGAGTTATTTTGGCACCATGCCTAAGATTGTAGCAGCACTGTACAAAAACAGTTTTGTCTATCGACACAAAATCCATAACTTTTTCTCAGCATGGTCTGAAGATGATATGATTTGATTTTGGTGAAAATCGGTCCAACGGTCTAG
The DNA here is from genome assembly GCA_021397915.2 of Tor tambroides. Lineage (NCBI taxonomy): Eukaryota > Metazoa > Chordata > Actinopteri > Cypriniformes > Cyprinidae > Tor > Tor tambroides. The sequence continues at coordinate 16,905 of JAFVLL020007061.1, read as the reverse complement.
GACTAGTTCGAAAAAGGTTTTTAAAGAAAATCAAAATGGCAGACAGGAAGTTTGGCTGGCTATGGCAACACTGGTATCACTGTTCTCAGTATGACCCAAGGAATCTATTAACACCAGTCTCATTACAATAGGCAAAATTCACAGAAAGCTATTAGCATTTATTTGAAATTTCATTATGACTTTTGACCACTGTCTCAAAACTTTTTGAGTACTTTCAGGTCATGGTCTCGATGTTACATACAAAGTTTCGTAATGGTACACCAATGCATTTGTAAAATATAGTATTTTATATCATAATAATATAAAATAAATATTTAAAAAATTATATAAAATAAAAAATAATATTAAAAAAATATTTTTCTATATTCTATCTACTTATTTTCTTTAAAAAAACAAAACAAAACCTTGCTATGTGTACTGCGTTAGGCTAACTGAGACTTGTCATGTTGTTGCTCTTTTGTTTTGTTTCTTTTCAAGGAATCAGAGGAAAAAATAATTTTGTTTTTGTTTTTTGTTCCCTTACCGTTCAAAACTTAGCATAAACATGAGTGAAAATTTGGACAAGTGATGGCGCTAGAGAGTTTAAGTTAGAGACTCCAGATCTGCTGTGTTTAATGTTGAGACTGTCCTCTATGAGTGTGCCAAATTTCACAACTTTCCCGCAAGCGGTTCTATGGGTTGCCATAGACTCAAGAGCAGAAGAAGAAGAAGAAGAAGAAGAATTCTAAAGGATACAATAGGTGCCTACGCACCTACGGTGCTTGGCCCCTAATAACAATGATTCTTGAAACATGCTATATTGCATTAGATTGAGAATAATCATACATGATTGTAGTTGCATTTATTGTCCAGCAGGTGAGGCACAACTTCCACAATACGTCAGCCTATAGTAAAGAAAACCAACCAAAGACACTAAACCCAAATCACCCATTGGGTGTGTGGTTAGGGTTTGGATAGTCTTGCATAGTCAGACTATAGACTAACAGACTGTGTGTGGTGTGAGGCTGTGCTTGGCTCAAAGAAACTGAAAGTCTGTTCTGTGTCAAACTCAGTCTGCCACATCAGATTGTGAAAAGCGAAGTGGGTCACACAGACAATGAAACCATGTACTTTGGTTTTTAAGAGGCAACATTTGCAGCCTGGAATGGACCTTGAGTGGAACATAGTTTTGCTTATAAAATCACACTGCGGTCTGTCAGTTTATACAGTACAACTGAATCAATTAATTGAAATATATTATCAATCTGAAGAATTAGCTTCTACCTATGAAATAAAATCAATATCAAATATGTTACAAAATTACTTAACGTAGACTATGTATTATTGTATTATTATAAATAATATAGGCCTATAATTATTATTTTTTAAGGTACGTGTTATATAAGTAACTTTTCAACTATATGTCAACTAGCAGTCATTAGAGTATTAGATGAAATAAAGTGTAATCAACATGATTATGATGAAGATGATGATTAGGCTATTATAGTTTTAGGATATTACACAGCTCTAAAATTTCTATCATTACAGTATTTGATATTGTTTTGGAACTATAACAGTCTATATAACAGGTTCACTTCTGACACTGGTTGAAATGGAAAAATAACAATGTGATAAAACCACAACCTGTTTACTGTTATTAACAGAAAATAGGGGAAGTCCACCCCTTTTCTGTGGGAGGACGTGTGAGTACAGAACTAAAATCACAGCAAACACTTTCTGTCTGAATCAAGGTTATTGCTTAGAATACAATAGGCTTTGTTCATTTTTACATGACTATTGTTATATACTATGTTATATAAAGCTGAATTTATCAAACATGCGGGGCAAAAAGTCCAGATGTAGTTAAAGGTAAGAAATGTAAAATATCAAATATCATGTGGCTTAAAAACAACATAAAGTACATTTCTTTAAAAAACTACCTATTAAATTCCCACTATGCAATTAATTATAGCGAAAAAATCGAATCATAAAGAGTGCAAACGTTTCTGCTTTTGTCATGACGCCCAGTGCTGTCTTTATTTTAATGACTGACTTTTAGAGACTCAGCATTTCCTCGCGTTGCCCAGATGTACTACACATGTGCCAGCGTGCTGTTTTATGAGCAGGTTGGTGAGTTTTTCATGCGTTAGTGGTCAGCGTTGAGCTCGCCAATACGTAAGTGACCGGTCTGAGGAAGGCTCATGGCAAATGTGCGAGAATGTCCAAGTTCAGCAGAATTTACTATGAGAAAGCAATGCTGCTCAGCAGACTGAGAACTGATGAGATCAAATTCAGCTCGGCAAAAAATCACTCGTTATAGAGACGCCAGCATCTGGTGACAGGAGACCAGAGGCTGGCGTGTTTCTCCGAAGAAAATCCTTCCATAAACAGACGGGCTAATAAAGCAAAGCCACGCACACCACGGTGGTTGAATGTCAGTGAACTCAAGTAACCCAGTTTAAGGTGAGACCATGGCACTCTCAGCCAATCAGAAGCAGGCAGAATCATGCCGCTGCTGTGGACCAATCAACAGCCTGCATTTATTTATTATCTTGTAAATACTATTTTAGTAGTTCACACCCACAAAAACGGTTAACATCGGAGGCGCTTTGTTAAGCCGCTTCTTATTTTTCTTTAATTTCTTCACTTTTCTTTCATTCTTACTTCTCACTTTACCACTGGGGCATTCATGTATTGACTAATCTATCTATCTATCTATCTATCTATCTATCT
>JAFVLL020007061.1:0-14093 GCA_021397915.2 Tor tambroides | reverse complement strand
CATTGGCGAAGCTGCTCCTCTGCAGGCTTCAGCACAGCTGTGTCCTGACTGGTGGCCTGGGTCAAAGCCTGCAGCACCACTGAGCTGGCGCTCTGGATGTCCATTAGGTAAAGCTGGAGACACAAACAGAGCACACAATACGGCTCATTTATTATCTCAATAGACTGGAATCCTGACAAATCATAGTTAACATTGCTACCCACCAGAGTCCTTTGCTTTTATGAAGCATTTAGAATAATTCTGGAGTTCGTTATCTACCACACATTAACTACACACCCCGCACTTACTCAATAATATACAAATACATACATCTGAAACTCAAGGTCAGTAAGGGAATCTATTTAACAACGTGTTTTATTTATAGCAGCATATTACAATACCACAGAATATAATATACCTTTTCAACATTATATTTAATCTACCATTCAAATATTTGGGGTCAGTCAGATTTCCTAATGTTTTTGAAAGAAGTCTCTTATGCTCACCAAGGCTGCATTTATTTAATCAGAAAGTGTTATATTGTAAAATATTATTACAAATTATAATAATTTTCAATTTTATTAGCCTATATTTTAAAATGTGACACGTTCCTAAAATTTCCTGAGTTTTAAAATAAATAAATAAATAAATAAAAATAAATAAATAAATATCACACACACATACATTATTAGTACCACATTACCCTCAATAAATCATTCTAAAATGCTTATTTGATGCTTATTATTAATTTTTTTTTTTAAATGAGCACTGTTTAATATTTTTGCAATATTTGATATATTTAAAATAAAAAAAATAAAAAAAAGATGAAATGTCACTCCTTGACAGGTTTTAATTAATTTCATACACACTTTTCTTTGAAAAAGATGGCAAACATTGCAAAACATTACTGATTTATCCAATGGTTAAACTATCAAAAGTCTTTCTTGCCTTTTTTTTTTTTTAAAAAACCTTGGTAGCTAGATAATATCACCACAAATAAGCAGAAATCACAACCACAATGAATCAAAAATCAAATGTTTATGTTTGAAAGGCATAAAAGCAATACGTAAAGACAGCGGTGTGCTGGCCTGATGGGTAAAAGACAGCTCTGTCAACTGTTCCAAAAATCCTGGAGAAAATCAAACTAAACTGAACTAATCAAATCAAACTGCATCATAAACCCAGACTTAGTTATTTCACCCAGGAAAATAACATCAAGTTGGAAATCTTTGCTGTGCAACTCTGCCCCCTATTTGTGCAAAACATAAACTGACAATGTTTTTTCAGTGACCTGTCCTGAATGATGCCAAAAACAAGACTAGTACAGCAGATGGCTTTAGAGGTTTCCCATCTCATGGACAAACAGAAAGTAGCCGGTTAAATGGCATCCATGCTGTGATAGAAATGAGTCCCATTTTTTTAATCACTGGTAAATAAGGCACAGATGCTGTGCATTTCCAATTATGAGCTCAAAAGCTCTTGCCTTGTGTGCTGCAGAAAGAATACACAGTTATGAGCAATGCTTGAAGTACAAACTCATAGTTATTAGAGCGACAAGCGCAACTACATTTCAAGCATGTACAAAGGTGTTTCAAGCAGAAGGGGGCAGCTGCGATTTGTTAGTTCCAGGCAATCTTGTGCGTAAGGACTCAAGCATTCCATCTTTGGTGCACACATCTCATCTGAATTCAAATAAAAGGTATAAAAATAAAAAAAAAAACAGTCTTTGTGTAAATGGATAATTTATTAACCTGGGCACCTCCATGTATACACCAGATGTTAGATAACATGCAAACTATAGAATGTAGGTTCAGATCTGGGAAGAACACAGAAAACGATTGGTTACTTCAACAAAAAAGGTCAAAGGATCTTGCTTTAGGTTCAGGTGTTTGAGCAGAATGTCATGAGGATTTGAGGTATTGCAACATATATTTCACTGGCCTTTAAAACATGACATTTAAGCTGTGACTAGTAGCCTATATATGTCAAACATTACAAAGCCACAAAAGACAAATCTGACATGAGGTCAAGGCTCGGTTGGTCAGCCACTGCTGGTAGATGTCATAAACACATGATTCTGGGAGACAAAAGCATGTTTCTACATTCATACCTAAAATGCATATATAATTATATGTACAATACATACCACTTTCCAATTTATGTAATTGTCAGACCTAATGTATTACAAATAACACTACATCAACCCACATCAGTTGTCTTGTTTGTATGTTTGTTTAACGCCACTCCAGCTTCTGTGGCTATTTTTATGCTGAGAAAAATTATGGCTGAATTATATCATGCTTTTATAATTTATTTTTGCTAAAAACTCCAAAACTGTTTTTGGCTTAACTCTGTTAAAAATCTCTTCAAATGAGCTAACTGAATAAAAAAAAATTCTCAATGACTTAAAACCAGCACAATCTAATAAAACATGCTTAATGGATAAAGGGATTCCATCAGTTGTCTTAAACTAATTAATAAAAACTAAACTTTTAATAAAAAAAAAAAAAAAAAAATGTAGCCCAACTTTTTTTTCTTCAGGTTTAGAAATCACTATTTTTATTTTATCTCGTATTACTTGCAGGTTTTCATGTAACACTACTTAATAATATAACGGAACTTAACAATTGAACACTACTGTTCAAAAGTTTGGGTTGAGTAAAGTTTTTTTATTAACTGTTTTATTTAGCAATGATAAAAGCAAGCAAAGTAAATCGATCAAAGGTGACAGCATTTCTAATTCAAATAAATGTTGTTATTTTGACTTTCTTTTCATCAAAAAAAATCCTGAAAAATGTATCTTAGTTTCCACAAAAATATATTAAAGGGTTACTCCACCCCAAAATGAAAATTTTGTCATTAATTACTCATCCTCATGTCGTTCCAAACCCGTAAAACCTCTGTTCATCTTCGGAACACAAATTAAGATATTTTTGATGCATTCTGAGAGCTGTCTGACCCCCCCCCCCATAGACTGCAATGGAATTAACACAATCAACTTCCAGAAATGTAGCAAGGAGATCGGTAAAATAATCCATGCAACATCATTTCTTTGCGTACAAAAAGTAATCTTGTAGCTGATGTCACATGGATTATTTTACCGATTTCCTTGCTACGTTTCTGGACGTTGATCGTGTAATTTGGGTTGGGCCGATAGACGATGCCATCGTCCATCGCCGATGGCTGATAGACATCATGATGTTGAGCCGGCATCATGATTCCACATCACTTTTGAGATTCACGATCGCTCGTACTCTGTTTATACTACGGAGCGGCAGTACGTGCCACACATCTTACAAGATCAGATGTTGTCAGTGGTGCTCGCGGGATCTGCAAATCATTCGCCATCGTCTCAAGCTGGTTGCACACTGGATGAGAAGCTCAGCGTCGCGCCACGTCTTTACATTGTTTTGAATCGTTGCTAGGCGCCGCAAACAGATGCCGAATGGCACCGCCGGTGTGCGTACGCTCATAGAAAATGTTTGAATTTTAAAGATGTGGCACGACGCGGCGCAACCAGCTTCAGTCATCTCTCCTTACTCTGTCTATGTGGTAAGTGAAATTTTATGTACTGTAACAGGCAACCGTTGGCAATCGTTATTTGTTTTCCTTGCCGTTCTGAATACAGATTTACGCTTCGGGCACACCCTAACTCCACCCCCCGCCCCCCGATGTCATCGTCCATCGCAATGTTTCACTGCAGACATCGTCCGATGCCAATTTTGTAAACATCGCCCAACCCTATCGTGTAAGGACCCTTGTAGTCTATGGGAGGGTCAGAGAGCTCTCGGAATACATCAAAAATATCTTAATTTGTGTTCCGAAGATGAACGGAGGTCTTACGAGTTTGGAAGGACATGAGGGCGAGTAATTAATGACAAAATTTTCATTCTGAGGTGGAGTAACCCTTTAAGCAGCACAACTGGTTTCAATATTCATATTAGAATTACAGTGGATATAAAAAGTCTACACACCCCTGTTAAAATGCCAGGTTTCTGTGATGTAAAAAAATGAGACCAAGATAAACAATTTCAGAACTTTTTCCACCTTTAATGTAAACTATAACCTGTACAACTAAATTAAAAAACAAACTGAAATCTTTTAGGAAAGGTGGAGTAAAAATGAAAAAAAACTAAAATAATGTGGTTGCATAAGTGTGCACACCCTTAAACTAATACGTTGTTGAAGCACCTTTTGATTTGATTACACCACTTTTTGGGTATGAGTCTATCAGCATGGCACATCTTGACTTCGCAATATTTGCCCACTCTTCTTTGCAAAAATGCTCCAAATCTGTCAGATTGCGAGGGCATCTCCTGTGCATAGCCCTCTTCAGATCACCCCACAGATTTTCAGTCGGATTCAGGTTCTGGGCTCTGGCTGGGCCATTCCAAAACTTTATCATCTTCTGGTGAAGCCATTCTTTTGTTGATTTTGGTTGTTATCGTGCTGAAAGATGAAGTTCCTCTTCATCTTCAGCTTTCTAGCAGAAGCCTGAAGGTTTTGTGCCAGTATTGACTGGTATTTGAAACTGTCCATAATTCCCTCCACCTTGACTAAGTCCCCAGTTCCAGCTGAAGAAAAACAGTCCCAAAGTGTGTTGCTGCCACCACCATGCTTCACTGTGGGTATGGTGTTCCTTTGGTTCCTTTGGTATGTTGTGCCAAACATACCTTTTAGAATTATGACCAAAAAGTTCAACCTTGGTTTCATCAGACCATAACACATTTTCCCACATGCTTTTGGGAGACTCTAGCCAGGCTTGGATGTTTTTCTTGCCACCCTACCCCATAGCCCAGACATTTGAAGAATATGGGAGATTGTTGTCATATGTACTACACAGCCAGTACTTGCCAGAAATTCCTGCAGCTCCTTTAATGTTGCTGTAGGCCTCTTGGCAGCCTCCCTGACCAGTTTTCCTTCTCATCAATTTTGGAGGGACATCCAGTGCTTGGTAATAACACTGTCGCGCCATACTTTCTCCACTTGATGATGACTGTCTTCACTGTGTTCCATGGTATATCTAATGCCTTGGAAATTCTTTTGTACACTTCTCCTGACTGATACCTTTCAACAAAGAGATCCCTCTGATGCTTTGGAAGCTCTCTGTGGACCATAGCTTTTGCTGTAAGAAAATGTCAGAAAAAGCCTACTAGAACAGCTAAACTTTATTTGGGTTTAATCAGAGGCACTTTAAATGATGGCAGGTGTGTACTGACTCCTATTTAACATGAGTTTGACTGTGATTGCTTAATTCTGAACACAGCCACATCCTTAGTTATAAGAGGGTGTGCACACTTATGCAACCACGATATTTTAGGTTTTTTTTTTTACTCCACCTTTCCTGAAAGATTTCAGTTTGTTTTTTAATTTAGTTGTACAGGTTGTAGTATACATTAAAGGTGGAAAAAGTTCTGAAAATATTTATCTTGGTCTCATTTTTTTACATCACAGAAACCTGGCATTTTCACAGGGGTGTGTAGACTTTTTATATCCACTGTATTTCTGAAGGATGATAAAATTCAGTTTTGCCATCACAAGAAAAAATTACATGAAAAAAGCCACAATATTAGTGTTTTTGATCAAATGAATGCAGTCTATAAGAGGCATTTTTGGAAAATCATTAAAAATAATATACCAGCCTCAAACTTTTGAATGCTAGTGTAAACAGGACTCACAAATTGTTCATATTAAATGTACTTTAACACATTATGCTATAATTCTATAACTCATCAAAAAGGTTGAATGCTGCTTATTATGCTTTGACAAGGCTATTAGTAGATTTTGAAATTCAAATAAGAGAAACTACCATTACTGTTAAGTGACCAAACGGGCACTGATATCAGCCAATGCTAATCAAATAGTAATCAAATGATTAACAAACCTGGATAATATATCAATCTCCAAGTCCTTTCAGGGAAAACGCTGACAATGAACACAAACAATCAATACATTCCCAGTGTGTGCTCTTAAAACACATCCCAACATCTGAAGATAGTGCAGAGTCACATTACTGAAGCCATGTTAGATTTAAATGACTGACAGATTACACGTGGACTGACTACTGAAAATAGACATTTGTGTTTTCGTTGATCTATAATCAGCCTCAAAATCGAACCATGCTGTGCATTATAATCAAGTGTCATCAAGACCTTCAAGAGTAGGTCAACACAAGAGCACTAGTGGACAGATCTGGAATAATACATGTCCACGTGAATGTATCTGTATTATTACGCATTCATAACTGTAGCAGCATAATTATGAACGTCTCAGAGGTTCTTCTCGGCCTGCTTTTGTATGAAACCCTTGAACTGTACACATTATACATGATCTGTGAAACAGAGGATGGCAAAAGTGTGTAACTCGTTACGGTATCATAATTACGGCATAAGATTATATGGAAACACGTCAATCATTCTTATCATCATACTGGCAAATCTGTCAGCTGCCATCTGCTAAAACTAACGTCTCAATGAAGCGAATTTGATCAGTCTTTCGGAATCTGAATTCTTCCCAGTGATATGAAATATCCAAACTCGAACAAAAGCAGAGAAACATCTAGTATGTAGCTGGGTGGCTAAAGATACTCTACTGTCACGCATGTTGGCCTACGGAGCAAAGTGAAGTATTTAACACCACAAATGACTTCAGCGGGAGGAGTTTTGAAGCACCAAAACCTTCTCTAAAGCTGCAGTTCTTGTTGACGTACCTTCCGCAGGTATGTCAACGCCGGTGAGATCAAAACAGTTCGCAGTCGGCTCTAAACACAGCGCACACGTTGTGAGGATGGCGCCATACACAGTGCCTACTGTCGCACTAAAATGACGTAATCATATATCCAAACATTCATTCAAAGATTTGCGTTTTTAGATTTATTTGATAAATATAATTTATTATAATTTCTTATCCCCTGTTTAATTTGCATTTTTTTAAAGTGATGGTTTAAAGATTGTTGATGCTTTTGTTTGTTTGTTTTTTGTTTGTTTGTTTTGTTTTGTTAAAGTTTTGTTTCAATGTATGTCTAAGCCCCGCATATAATGGGTTTTTTTGAATGTAAGTTGTATGCCAATTTGTTCTGTAAATCTGTAATATTTTTGTTATATTGTAATAAAAATAATAATAATAAAAAAAAAACAATCCAAACGCGAACGTCGCCTAAGGGTGTAATTAAAACAATAATAAAAAGCCGATTAAAAAAAAAAAAAGATTTGCGTTTTTTCATTTTGTGTCGATGCTCCTGTTATAATGATGAGTAAATTTTTAATTTCAATGTCATCTTGTTGTAATATCTAGGTTTTAAAATAAATTGTTGGTCATCTGGAGAAAAAGGTGGGTATTTTGAACGTTTATATTAAATACATTTTTATATTAAATATGGGAAATATAAAGAAGAAGGATAATATAAATAAAACGTTTTTACTGGCTTGGAATTTATCCACAAATATATACCTTTTCAAGTCTCCCTGCTGTTTGTAGACTATTATTTAGTACAAAAGCGCTGTCAAAAAATAAGAATGAAAAAGCTGTGATTTTGTGAGAAGCTGATAACACCAAAAATTTATATAATTTAATAGAATATTTCGCAAATACCCCTGTGATCATTTTGTAGATATGGCTGTTTTTGAGTTTAGATGGTTATTATTCTTTTGAGGTTATTAAAAAAACAGTTATGATGTTTTTATTTTTATTTTATTTATTTAGCCTTTTAGCCATCCATATATATATATATATATATATATATATACAAATAAAATTAATATTTAATGAACCTGAATGGAAATGCAATATTATTAGCTATGTTCCCTCCCAATATTATGGATGTTATTACTCTAGTTATGGACAAATACATGTTTTATGTTTTCTTAATAATAATAATAATAATAGGTTCTTTCATAATGAATATGTTTTGTAATTTATGGTTTGCATTTAAAAAAAAAGCATATTGTTCATTGTACTGACAAAGATTTATTAATAACAAAATGATTCTTGAAACATGCTATATTGTATAAGACTGAGAATAATTTAATCATATATGATTGTAGTTGCATTTATTGTCCAACAGGTGACGCACAATTACCACAATAAGTCTTTCTGCAGCCTTTAGTAAAGAGGTTACTCCTTAAAATCAACCAAAGACAGTGAACCCAAATCACCCATTGGGTGTGTGGTTAGGGTTTGGGTAGTCTTGCATAGTCAGACTATAGACTAACAGACTGTATGTGGTCTGAGGCTGTGCTTGGCTGAAAAAAAAAAGTCTGTGCCAAAACCAGTTTCCCAATTACTGTAGCCTACTTTGCAAAGAACATCAGATTGAATATTAGCGAAAAGCAAAGTGGGTCACACAGACAATGAAACCATGTACTTCTGTTATTAAGAGGCAACATTTGCAGCCTGGAATGGACCTTGAGTGGAACATAGTTTTGCTTCTAACCAAATAAAATCACACTGCGGTCTGTCAGTTTATGCAGTACAACTGAATCAATTAATTGAAATATATTATCAATCTGAAGAATTAGCCTTTACCTATGAAATAAAATCAACATCAAATATCAAGTATGTATTATTTTTGTGTTATTATTATAAAGAATATTTAATTATTATTTTAATGTGTTATCAGTATTATTAAAGTAACTTTTCAACTACATGTCATCTAGCAGTCATTAGAGTATTTGTAGGCCTATGAAATAAAGTGTATAACCAGCATGTTTATGATGATGATGATTATTATTTTAGGACATTTCGATATTGTTTGGAACTATAACAGCCCTGGTTCATTTCTGACACTGATTGAAATGGAAAAATGACAATGTGGTAAAACCACAACCTGTTTACTGTTTTTAACATAAAATGGGGAAAGTCCAACCCTTTTCCGTGGGAGGATGTGTGAGTACAGAACTAAAATCACAGCTTCACAGCAAAGACTTTCTGTCTGAATCAGGGCTCAGTGCTTTGTTTATTTTTATGTTGCATGACTATTATACGCAATGTTATATAAAGTTGAATTTATCAAAAATGCAGGGGGAAATCCAGATGTAGGTGAAGGAAAGAAATCTCATAAAGAGTGTGCAAATGCTTCTGCTTTTGTCATGACACCTTGTGCTGTCTTAATTTTAAAAGACTGCATTTTAGAGACTCGGCAGTTCCTCGCGTTGCCCAGATGTACTACGCATGTGCCAGCTTGCTATTTTATGAGCAGATTTGTGGGTTTTCCATGCTTTAGTGGTCAGCGTTGAGCTTGCCAATACGTAGGTCTAAGTGACCGGTCTGAGGACGGCCCACGGCAACTGCGCAAGAATGTCCAAGTTCAGCAGAATTTACTATGAGAAAGCAAATGCTGCCCAGCAGACTGAGAACTGATGAGATCAAATTCAGCTTGGCAAAAAAATCAAACTCGTTATAGAGACGCCAGCCTCTGGTGACAGGAGACACGTGTTCCTCCGAAGAAAATCCTTCCATAAACAGACCGGCTAGTAAAGCAAAGCCATGCACACCACAGTGGTTGAATGTCAGTGAACTCAAGTAACCCAGTTTAAGGTGAGACCATCGCACTCTCAGCCAATCAGAAGCAGGCAGAATCATGCCGCTGCTGTGGACCAATCAACAGCCTGCATTTATTTATTATCTTGTAAATACTATTTTAGTTGCTCACACCCACAAAAACGGTTAACATCGGAGGCGCTTTGTTAAGCCGCCTCTCATTTTTTCTTTCATTGCTTCACTTTTCTTTCATTCTTCCTTCTCACTTTACTGCTGAGGTGTTCATGTATTGACTAAACAAATCAACACGTGTCATCTTTACTCTCATAAATTTGCTTTGCGACTCACAGTAATCAATCAATCTATCTATCTATCTATCTAATCTATCTGTCTGTCTGTCTATCTATCTATCTATCTATCTATCTATCTATCTGTCTGTCCGTCCGTCTATCCTTCTGTCTGTCTGTCTGTCTGTCTGTCTATCTATCTATCTGTCTGTCTGTCTGTCTGTCTGTCTGTCTGTCTGTCTGTCTCTGTCCGTCTATCCGTCTATCCGTCTGTCCGTCTGTCTGTCTGTCTGTCTATCTATCTATCTATCTGTCTGTCTGTCTGTCTGTCCGTCTGTCCATCTTTCCATCCGTCTATCCATCCATCCGTCCATCTATCTATCTATCTATCTATCTATCTATCTATCTATCTGTCTGTCTGTCTGTCTGTCTGTCTATCTATCTATCGTCTGTCTGTCTGTCTGTCTGTCTGTCAGTCAGCACTTCAGAATAGGCCGCATTGTATGCTGTTCTTCAATGAAATCTTCTCCTAAAACAATACAACACTTGTATGTTTTCACACATTCCAACAAGGGCAAAACGGTTTCCTTGTAACGGAGCTTGAGAAATCTGCGGTTTCCATGACCGTTTTCTGATGAGAGGGCTTCTGTAACCCCGTAGTTTCATTGTCCTGCCACGCCAGGGTGAAAAGGGGGCAATTTCACTTTGATGTCTGTGGGAAAGGTCTACCTTCAGTGGGATTTAGTTCCTTGTGATTTACAGTAAAGAAGTCATAAAACAATGATTTGACCCCCAAACATCGCTTGTCTGGGAGCACAGTCTACTTTGAATGTGATTCATAGCAATTTTCTCTGTACTGTCTCATCACTTTTCTGATGCAATTACTGACCATAAAGGGATTCCACAGCTGTAGTCATTTAAGTTCCCAGAAGGCCTAGAAGGGTCTCTAGTAAAGTATGACTCTACTGAATCATGTTCTTTGTTCTTGTAGTATGAGACTGTATTTTTTTTACAATTTCTTACTTGTATTACCAAATACTGAGTACACTTTTCCCAAACTCTTCACACAATGGCTCTTTCCAAATTTGACACACTCTTCCAGCATGCACTAAATTCACAGAAGCATTTCACACATTTCAAAATCAGCTCATTTCTCCATAACAGCAATCATCATCAATCATGCAAGAGTCACGCATTTTATAAAGTTCTTCAGTAAAATGAACTTGATTTTTCAGAAAGTCCGTTATGGTACTTTTCTTTCGTTTTCTTTCAACTTTTCTCTGACAAAATCATTCAGAAGTTGGGATTTTTCTATGTGTTTTAACCTCCATCTTGTTAAAAGGTCATTTGTAGGTGGATGTATCAGTTTTCTTCGAAGTGACACAGGGATCTTATGTAAAGTAACCAAAGGTGTTAATCGCATCAGCTACCAGATACTCCTACAAGCTCAGCAACGGTGGACATGTGCCACAAAGCCTGAAAAATAAAACTTTTTAAACAAGATACCTATTGTTTCATAATCCGAAACCTAATTATTTTTTGTTTGAAATGATTTGCATGAAAAGTGTGCCAGCTTTATTTCTTTATTTTTTTGCAATCGCTTTGGCTCAGTTCTCAAATGAGATTTTTTTTCTCAAAACAATAAGTTCAGATGTCTGAACAAGTAGTTCCATGTTCACATCAGATTTGAATTTCTTATTGATTTAAGCAAAAGTAGCCTAAATACAATTGACTACAATTTGCATAATAACTAAATGCACATGGCTTGACGATCAAAACTATTTCTCAAATTCTTCACAACTTCATCATAAATAGCAATCACATGTAAAAATGTCCTTTCAGCTTTCAAAATCAGTCATGCATATACTGCATATTCCATAAATATCTATGGAATGTTTGTAATGTCTGCTATAAGTTGTCAAATGGCCTGCCATTGTAATAAAATAGGAATCACAATCTTACAAATCATCCCATCAAGTTTGGAAACATATGAAGTTTGCCCAGCACAATCACAACTTTTTTTGAATAAAGAGGAGCATCACAACCCTAAACAGCAGCAGCAGCCACAGTAAGTATACCTTCATAATTTATACAGCAGGTTTATTTATTTTTCATGTAAACTGAAAATGTGTTTGTCATGGAATAGCAATAAAATGTGTGGTGGTGGTGGTGTTAGCGGAAGAAAAAAGTGCCTAAATGGTGTGGAAAAAATGAACAAGCAACTGTGAATTTTCAGTTTACACGTAACACATTTCTACAAAAATAAATGTACTGTACAAACAAAATTCATATTTTTGTGTATTGACCTTTCCCAGATATGCCTTTTGAAATCTGTATTTAAAATGCTTAGTGTGATACACAGACATTCCTGAATAAAGCAAGTTTATGTTTGAAAGTTTATGTTTGTTGAAAGAGTTTATGGTTTGTAGAAATGCACTGAAAAAAAGATCCAGTTAAGCCCTGCTAAAGGACTACGTAGTGAGATATACTTCTTTTTACACATTACCTTTCGTTATGCTTTCAGGCATTCCACAGATAGCTGAAATGTTGTGTTCATTTAGGCATGCTTTTGAACATGTTTTTTAAGTCAGATAATTTATAGTACACTCAGTACAGAGACATGCCCTTGGTGCATTCATGCCCTACTGAGCAGGGTTTTCATTATGAATACTCACTACTTCCTTTGCCACCCCCCATCTGGAACTTTCCTATTGTCAGTTCAGCTTGAGATATTTGATCCGTGCAAGTACACTAAGCTATATGCATTTTTTATTGCCAGGAATCCTCAAGCTTACAATTGTTACCAGTTTCTGAAGAAATATAACCACTGCACAACCCTCTTTGCAGTTTTTTAGGACATTTTGACCAAAACAAAGCATATTTAAGAGGTCAAATTGTGAATGATTTTATTTCTTATGATAGTTACAGGCCGGTTAATCCAGCTCATGCCAAGATGTCTTCTATTCAAAGGACATTCTTCTCACATTCTCAATGTTGTCCGGTTGTTTCCCATGAGAAAGTCTAACAGCACAAATGGGACGAAGTCTAATGTGAGATGTGTCGTTTTTTGAAGCCTGGGAGACTCCATTCATTTGAATGAACAAAGAGGTGGCTATGAATCTGGTATTGTTCAGACTCACAGATGAATCTCTGTAACACTCAAGAAATTGACGGCAAGATGTCTCGCACATAAAATCTGGACGATTGTTACTTTCTTAAAGGCATGAAGAAATACAGGATTTCTACAGATGCAGAGCTGACTATATTGGCTCTTGTCAAAGGTGTGGTACATAACCACAAGCTGTTCGTTACAACGATTCTAACACGAGTACACCCAGCTAACAAAAAGATATTTTGCTAACGTTTCCATTACTTTTTAAAAATGCTCAAATGTTCAAAATGTTCAAAACTACCAGTTCATTTTGTCTTGGTTATTTAAATGAACATTGACATTCTATTGTATCATTCTGCAATCATGGGAACGTTACTTTTGAATCGTTTCTGAACATTCTGAAATAAGGGCAACACTTTAGTTTAGGGACCAGTTCTCTCTATTACCTAGTTGCTTATTAGCATGCATATTACTAGCATTTTGGTTGTTTATTAGTAACTATAAACAGTGTTGGGAAGATTACTTTGGGTTACTGATTACAAGTTACCCTGTTTAAAATGTAATAAGCAGTGTAACTATTTCGATTACTTTATTAATGTAATGTAACTGATTAAATTTGATATTGATAGTTTTTGATTACTTTTCTAAATTTCTAACGAATGTTTTCAACTGTTAATCATTTTTAAACATTTAAAGCAGGCATTTTAGTAGTACTCAACACTGATTACTCTCAGACTTACAATAATACAGGTTTAAAATCATAGCAAGAAACCACTTACAGTTTTTCTCAGTCGCTTTGGTGCATTTCTCACATCACGATTTACATTTGCACAACAGTTAATGCATTTCTCAAAACAGTTAGTACAAACTGCAAAACCTAGTTGATAACCTGCAAAAGCTTGTCACTTGCTCAAAATGGATAGCTCATTCCTCAAAAGCAAGTATTCATGTCAATGAAAGTGTCAGTGTCATCAAGATGAAAAGTCCTGACACCATTGTTTATGAACAAGATAGTCAAATGGCTTTGTCATGTTTTCATTGTGACAGTTTACTCTGTAAATGTTTTCCAATGCAAAAAAAGTCAGATTTTGGTGACACTTCCTGAAAATGCTCAAGACAGCACTATATACTATTTGCACAGCTATTTGAAAACTACAGTAAAGTTAGACATTACTGTATTTAGTGAGGTATCTGAGTACAAGACACTGAATATGTATGTTTCACATTTTTACTGCATA